>CABHPR010146119.1:50600-78817 GCA_902168415.1 Peromyscus melanophrys
AAAAAAAAAAAAAAAAAAAAAAAAAAAAAAAAAAAATCAATTCACAGTGTCCTGAAATTTTGGGTACTTTGAGTTTTCTTCAGGGTGGCCAGAGAGAGAACATGAAGTAGATGGCAGATTTAGGAATAACTTCTGTGAGGTCCTGCAATCAATTGTCAGGACCTTAGTAGGAAGAAACACTTGAAAATATTCTCAAAGTAGTGAGGAAAGTGCACTATATTGAATTTGGCAGGGCAGAAAAAGAGGATGCATTCAGAAACATAAGTAAAAGCTGGTAGCTCATTCTCTTTGTGTAATTGAGTTACAAAAACCTACACATAGTTTCTTGTATTGTCACACCAAGACAACCCCGCAGATGTTAATAGTAACTTTGGGGTTTAGGACCCATAAAAGCTTTACTCAGAGTTGATTCTTGGTCTTTCAACAATAAAGAGCAGTACATTGGAAGACCAGTACCTTCTCTTGATATAGATCTTCAGGTTATATCCTGAAAAAAAAGACTGATTTCTAGTCATTATTCATAGGAAAAATCTTTTATCCTACTGGTCAATTACTTGAAGGATTACATAGTTTTTATGGATGAAAGTGATATTTATCTTTAAAAAATTTGGTTTCAATCATCAAAGAAATTGATATCAATGAGCTTATAAAAATGCATTAAAATAAATGTTAGTATTAGAAAGCTACATGTATACATGTATAGATTAATGTTTGCAAAATGTGTAAAAGTTGGGCAAGTATTGATTATTTTAAAACGTGCTGCATACTGCTGTAGAGGAGAAGTTTAAATGACAAGAATGAAGTATAGGTGGGAATGGAAAGAGAGTAAACAAAAGCTATTTAATCCTGACACAATTAAGATAAGATTATTTAAACTGATTAGTATAAACTTGGAAATGTTGTATAATATTTACAATATATTTTTCTTCTCTGCAATTTCCACTGAAATATTCTTATGTTAGTTGTTTGCACTCAAATCAGGTAAGGTAACTTTCAGTTCCAACCAACTTACAGGAGTACCCCCTTTTCCAGGAATTTCCTCTTCCTGTTTGTATTAGTTATTTTTCTGTTGCTGTGATCAAGCACCATGACCAAAAGGACCTATGAAAGGAAGATTTTATTTTGGCTCCTATTCCAGAGAGATAAAAATCTCTCATACTAAGAAAGCATGACAATACACAGCAGCAGGCATGGCAACAGGAACAGGTAGCTGAGAAATCACATCTTGAACAAAAGCATAAAACACACAGAGAGAAATGGAAATAGGTGAGGCTGTGAATTCTCAAAGCCTGCCTCTAGTTACCTAATTCCTGCAGTAAGTTTGCACCCCCCACCACAACCTCTCCAAATAGTACTATCAACTGAGAACTGAGTGTTTAGATGTAAATTTTTGGAAACCTTATGCATTTAAAACACCACATGAGCCGGGTGGTGGTGGCGCACTCCTTTAATCCCAGCACTCGGGAGGCAGGGGCAGGCAGATCTCTGTGAGTTCGAGACCAGCCTGGTCTACAGAGCAAGATCCAGGACAGGCACCAAAACAACACAGAGAAACTCTGTCTTGAAAAAACTAAACAAAACAACAACAAAAAACACACCACATAATTAATACCTTGAATATGAGAAGCAAGTAAGAGGAAGCTCTGAAAGTTTCTCTAAGGATAATGGAACCTAAGGAACAACACAGGAGTGAGTTTCCTCCCATTTCTTACTGCATCCGTATGTCTTAACAGACTACCACAGAAGCCTCCAGTTCAGAATTACCAATAAACACAGTAAAAAAAAAAATATGTTTTCCCTAGACAAAAATCAGGATAATGGGTGAACAACCTACACCTAATTAACAGTTGTGCTACTCCTGCCAAAAACAAATGTAAAAGATAATGGTTTATATTCTAAGAATTTCTCTATTCCAGCAATTTCCAAATACTAGCTAATTCACAATTTAGCACTCCCACTGTATCAGAGAAGAAAAAAATACTCTTGATGACTACTTCTGGTGGCCACCAGCAAGACTGAGGACAAGAGCTAATTATGCATAACCTGAGTTTCCTGTTTTTACACAGGAATGGTAGTGTTGATGTTAGTAGATGATCTTCAGTGATTCCTTCTATGAAATCAGGCTTCATACCAATTGTCCCACCCTGTACTTGTAAGGCTTCTAAGCAGGGGTGCAACGAAACCACCAAAGTGTATCATTCTTTGGATAGAAAGAAAGTTTTATTGGGGAATCAAAATTGTAGGGCTGTCTCTTGGGGGACAGAGAGAACAGCAAAATGTGTGGAGAACCTTGCCAGTTTTAAGGAGACAAGTTGCAGCAAGAGAGCCTGTAAGCTCCATAAGCCTGGGAGTTTGAATAGTTAGTGGAGGGAGACTGTGGGACAGAACAACCCGGGAGCTGGCATGGAGACTTTGTTCTGTTGCTGTTCCTTGAGTTAATACGAAGTAGCTGCCCTATTGGTAGAGGTAGTGAACTGTTGGGGGCAGATAAG
Organism: Peromyscus melanophrys; assembly: GCA_902168415.1. Lineage (NCBI taxonomy): Eukaryota > Metazoa > Chordata > Mammalia > Rodentia > Cricetidae > Peromyscus > Peromyscus melanophrys. The sequence continues at coordinate 53,093 of CABHPR010146119.1, forward strand.
CAAAGTAATGGCTTTTCCTGACAAACAAAAATCCACTTCACAAGTTTTCTGAGGAATGCTGAGTTTAGGTAGCCACCCTCTTGTTTATTCAGTCAGAGGCCAGCTTGAGCTGAGCCCAGGCTGCCAATTAGGACCTATCATTCCAGCTTTTTGTTGATGATAAGACAAGGTCAATGGGAGTAGTCTATTTCTGGCTGAATTGCGGCTTGAGAAAGTGGGGGAGGGGAATGTCTGGATTGCTGGTTCAAAGCAGGGGCTCAAGCTGGGAGGTGACAGAAGGAGACCTGTTGAAATTCCACCAGAAACATCTGATTTACTGACTGGGTAATTTCACCAATTCTTTCTTGAATGAAACTGAAGAGACAGGGAGCAATCACTATTGTTAATATTCTGACCCACCCCTTGGAAACTTGCCTCTTGGAAACCCGCCCTTTGGGGCCACCCTGCGTCCTGATGTAAGAGCCTAATTTAAGGAAAAACCCCTCCCTTCTTCTCTCCTACTCTCTCTCCCATTCCCATGAGGGGTGCACCCTTGACCCTTCCTCCCCTCTTCCTCTCTCTTTTTTCTGTCTTTCCCTCTTTTCCTATCTTTATTTTCATCTCTCTATTATAATAAACTCATTTTCATGCAGATGCAGATGCAGTGCCTGGGTTGTGAATGCCTTGCAGCAGCCCACCACACATGGCTGCATCTGCCCAGTATGTGTCCTCACTTGCGGGACACCCTGGTCAGGCCAGCTGGGGGGTCTCTGGCATGCAATATCATAACAACTATTGCAAGAAGTGTTGATACTAATAGGCCAAGGAGAAGGAGGAGCCAGGGGCTCAAGGGAGACAAAAAGGAGAGCCCCGCATAGGAGTTTTCCCCTAGAGACTGTAGTTTAGGAGCTACCCCAGTCTTCAATCCTCTATTCCACTTGGCCAGACCTGTTCATATAGTTGCAAGATTTTTCACTGAGGAAGAGACAAGTGCCTCTTTTTTTTGGCTGTCTGAAAGTCTGGGGCTCTTCAGTTTTGCAGGATCACTGGAGTAGTTATCATGTGAGAGGTCTGGAGTGTATTTGAGCTTTAAGAGATGGATCCAAGTAATGTATCATTGAATCCTACATGAAATCTTTTAAAGTTGCCAAAAATGAGATAAAAATTTTGGATATATGTGGGGGGCCGTTCTCGGGTTCCTTGTGGCTTTACCCAGCAGGTCCACATAGAGGATGATTAGGACCACGGGCCTGAGTGCAGGTGTCTGAGATGGTCTGCACTTGGCTGTGCTGGGGGGAGGTCTTTTGCTCCATCCCCTTGGCGTCTCTATAAAAACCCTGGGGCCAAGACAGTTGGGGCCCGTTGGAAAAGGTTCCAGGCCCTCTCGAGGCTATCCTTTATTTTCTATCTGTTTATCTCCGCGATATTCTCCGCAATAAATCCTTCTATCTAATATTTCCTGCTGCTCACACTCAAAACTCTGGGAAGCTGTGGGGGTGGTGGGTAAACGCCCCACAGAAATATCAGCAAGACCATTGCCTGTTTTAATTTTTATTGAAGTCCTCATTATAGAGAGGAAAGTCAACAAGCGTCTTCGAACAGCTCAAGCAGACTTATGTCTTTGTGGTATAGCAAAAATAAAGCCTGAACATTCATGAATATAAACATCAACAGTCATCAGTAATAAGAATGAAATACGCTGGCAGGAAAAAGAACAAAGAGCTTGAGAAAGATAAAATTTACTGGAGTGAGTGGGAAGTATAGACCAAGTAGCTTCCATTTCAATTAAAAATGATGGAAATGTACAGGCTGTCTGGACTGTTAATCTGAGATCCTCATGGGAATCATGGCTTTGCTGAGAGCCAAGGTCCTAGGGCAGTGTCAGTTTTTGGCTGCAAGGCCCAGAAGATCTTAAAGATTTTCCCATAGAGGAGGAACTTGGGGGAGTCAACCTTCAAGTGTCCTGCCTGGCTACAGTTTGGGCAAGATTGTCTCTGTGAATTATTTGTAATTGGCATGATTACAAACATTGTTCCAAATACATTAAGGAATTTGATCATTTGTAAGATAACTGACCATTAGCTTGTATATCTTAATTACCTTTAAAGTTTACAATAAAGTTTTATAAGATTAGGATTTCATAATTTTATTCCTATTAAATTTGAGCCTTAAATCATAAGTTTTGAATTGAAGATCCTTTAGTAGTATCAAAATAAACTTGAAACCACAAATACAGTCTGTGGTGATTTGAATAAGAATGGCTCCCATAGGCTCATACATTTGAATGCTTGGTCATTACGAAGTGGCACTTCTTGACAGTGATTTGGAGGTGTGGCCTTGTTGGAGTAGGAATGGCCTTGTTGCAGGAAGTGTGTCACTGGGGATAAGCTTTGGGGTTTCAAATGCTCAAGTCCACCTTAGTGGTTTTCTCTCTTCCTGCTGCTTGCTGATCTGGATGTAGAGCTCTCAGCTGTGTCTCCAACACCAAGTCTGTCTGTGTATCACCATACTTTCTATTATGATGATAATGGACTAAACTTGTGAACTGCAAGCCAGTCCCAATTAAAAGTTTTTCCTTATAAGAATTGCCATGGTCATGGTATCTCTTCACAGCAATAGAACATTGACTATGACACAATTCATGGAGAGAATGGGAACCTAATTTTCCTGATCCTTCTATAGTGTACTTCTATAAGATATCACACTTTTTTTATATGACTCAGTTACTCCAAGTAGTTAAATCTTTTAAAAAATTTTTTATTCATTTTACATACCACCCACAGATCCCCCTCTCATCCCTCCTCCTGCTCTCTCCACCCCCCGACTCCCCCTTTGACCCATCCCTTATCCCCTCCTTCAACAGGGTAAGTTCTCCCATGGGGGGACAGCTAAGCATGGCACATTCAGTGGAGGCAGGACCAAGCACCTCCCTACTGCATCAAGGGTGAGCAAGGTGTCTGACCATAGGTAATGGGATCCAGGAAGCCAGCTCATGCACCAGGGATAGATCCTGATCACACTGCCAGGGGTCCCTCAAACAGACCCAACTACACAACTGTCTCCTGTATGCAGAGGGTCTAGTCTGGTCCCATGCAGGTTCCACAGCTGTTGGTCTAAAGTTCATGAATGAGTTCCTTTGAGCTTGGTTCAGTTGTCTCTGTAGATTTACTTCAAATAGTTAAATCTTAACAAAGTTAGCAAAGACGTAAGTGGTTAGACAGTATCTTTCAAGGGTTTCTGTCAGCCTGAATATATTTTAGGAATTCATAAACTTTAATCAGCAAACATGTATTATTTGTAAGTTCTAATGTCAGTAAACCTTGTTAATGGTTTTATCCTCATAAAAATCATGGGATTTTTTTACTCTTAGGACAAAAGTCAACACACAAAAAAACTATCCTTATCCAAAGTATCTTAGAGACTTGTTATTACCTTCTTAGTCTAATAAAATCTATGGTCCTAAACAAGTTTGTATCCCAGTTTCATATATGGTATGCTGCAGCAAACTAAAATTCCCTATACATAAACTTATAGCTTTCATCCCAGTTTTTGCTATAAATTTTAGGCTAATTTTTTCCTTTTTAGGATTTTGTAGCCTTTTAAATTAATACCCTCAATGATCTTACGGATCTTAAGATCAAGTTTACATTTCATCAAAATCTTCAAAGATATCCATGACCATAAATGTAATTGGAGAACATTTTAGTAAACAAAACCAAGAAAAGTTGGGGAGGGATGAGACAGTATTAAGAGAACTAAATATTTAGATAAGCACTAATAACTTGTACCGGAAATAGTTTTCCTCTTAGCTGCTTTCAAGCATATAGTCTTTCTTACCTGGGATGATCTGTTTTGTTCTCCTTCTGCATGTCATAGAATCAGTGACCAGCCTGACATAAGACAGAGGGTTTGAAAGAAACCTTCAAGCAGACATGCTTGAGTCTAAAGTAGGCAGGCAAAAATCCCGTCTCCAGAGCCAGCTTTTCAGCAGAGTAAAATATGTGATAATATTCCAATATTATCCATACCCCAAAGAAATTTGAATCTCTGTAATACTGAACTCCATGATAAGAGGGAGGGATGAGAGAAGAGAACATAGAAGGCTTGGAGATAAGGTTTTTCAGAATACAGAGCAAAGAAACTTAAGGACAAGGGATTCTTTTTTGTATCATTTGCACGTGCAGTAGCAGAAGTTGTCACAATTTGTCAGAATTTGGAAATTGGGTATGTCATATTCTGGCCATTGAGACTGATTGCCAAGCTTGTATTACAGCCAAGCCATATTGCAGTTAAAAAAAAAAGGTGGCAGCCTTCAGTGGTATCTGATTCTGAGTAGGGGAAGAGATTAGAGAACATAGGCAAGAGAAGTAAATGAGTCTGATCTTGAATGGGAAGAACCCATGTTTAGCTAGAAGAAGGAAGGGAAACAACCTTGAGAAAGGGTGGCCAGTAAAGAATTTCCAGGGTAATGTAGGAGCAGAAACACAGGGAGGGCAAAACAGTGAGGGGGGAAGCACCATAGAACAGAGTCTCAATCCGAGGGTCTCCAAGGGGTTGAGACTTTATCAGAGAGATGCCCAGGATCAGCATGGAAATGCACCACTTTCCAAGTGAAAGTGCCCAGTGGGAAATACGGAGGCTTCCTGGTATACTGGTATGATTTTCATTAACCAACAAGTTGAGTGAGTAAGACCAGAGTAGGCTTCAGTGAGAGAGAGAGAGAGAGAGAGAGAGAGAGAGAGAGAGAGAGAGAGAGCAGGCAGCTCCCAGGTGGGTGAGGGTAGATAAGTGGGTAGGGCAGGTAAAGGAGAAAAGCAGCTGAAGTAATGGACTCTAGATTTAGAGTATGACGGGTGGAGGAAATCAGCAAATGAACCAATCTCAGAAAGGTCACTTTAGCAAGTTGGTTCAGTTAGGAGGGATGCGGCTTTTGGTGGCCCAGTGTTGCCCCCCGGTTTTGGCATCAGACAGATGTAAATGAGGACATGGTGAAACTATTGAACTATACCACTCTGTAAATAGAAATAAGGGTTTATTGGACAATCAAAATTGATGGGATGTCTCTTGTGTGGAGGCAGAGGGAAGAGCAAAAAGCAGGGAGTTCCTTGCTAGTTTTAAAGAGACAGGTTGCAGCAGGAGAGAGTCTGGGGTAATCCTGGGTTTTAGAATAGTGGGAGGGGAAGTGTGGGCCAGGAAAAGTTGGAAGTAGCATAGGGATTTTGACCTTTTGGGGGATTATTTGAGCCAATAGGGAAGTAGATGCCCCATTCCTGGAGTAGTGAACTGTGGGGGCAGATGAGGGAAGTAATGGCTTTTTTCTGACAAACAAAATCCCACTTCACAAAATTTCTGAGGAATGCTGTTTATTGAGTCCAGCCTGAGCTGAGCCCAGGCTACCATTTAGGACAATATCATTGGCCCTACCACTTAGGGGGTCTGCTTTGGACATTAGAAGATTGAGTGGGGCATTGATACATTTCCAATCAGCTATTGGCAATAGTGTTTCCATTTCCCCATATCCAGAATATGGTGGGTGTGCTGTGGGATGGTCTGTATGTCAAACATGTTGCTTATTGGTCAATGAATAAAACACTGATTGGCCAGTGGTCAGGCAGGAAGAAGTATAGGCGGGACAAGGAGGAGAGAATTCTGGGAAGTGGAAGGCTGAGGAGACACTGCCAGCCGCTGCCATGACAGACAGCATGTAAAGATGCCGGTAAGCCACAAGCCATGTGGCAAGGTATAGATTTATAGAAATGGATTAATTTAAGATATAAGAACAGTTAGCAAGAAGCCTGCCACGGCCATACAGTTTGTAAGCAATATAAGTCTCTGTGTTTACTTGGTTGGGTCTGAGAGGCTGTGGGACTGGCGGGTGACAGAGATTTGTCCTGACTGTGGGCCAGGCAGGAAAACTCTAGCTACATGGGTGGGACAAATTCTTCATCATTGCCATACTTTACATTCCTACTTGGATAAAGTAAATATGAATGAAATGCTAAATGCACAGTAATTACTAACAAATTTCACTATTCTCTCTCAGTGAAGTACCATTATCATGGGAAATAGAACAATGATGTCTTTTCTGTAAGAATGAAGTGCAATAAAATTGTAAGAAGTGACTTACTTGATACTCCATTTCCTTCTATTAATTTTCTAACATGAGGTTCATCAGGAAGCTGAGTCTCTACTACCTGTAGCTACAAAATACAGTGTCATCAAAAGAGGCACAGTAAAGAGCTCAACTTAATATTCATTCAGAGTCAGTAAGTTAAAACCAATACAATACATTGAACAGGACAGTGTTACTAGATGAAGAGAGGTAACTGAATTCTCATCTCACTTTTCTAAAGTAATTAATTAGGAATCAAATTCCACTTTGGGGAGAGTGATGTCTGGGAGTCCAGCAAGAGGCTAAACATCCATATCAAACTGAACATCACAGTTAAATAGACATATAATCCCTTACTATAATGCCCATGATATCCAGAATAAAGCAGAAAAATATTCGATGCATCAGCAAAAAGAAATATGAACAAAGAACATAGGCCAATGTCAAATTTGGTGTTGGATTTATGATTAGGTAGGAATTTTAAATATAAATAATTATGGTGCCTTTCAAAACAAAGGAAGCAAAAAGAAATCTTAACAGATGGATGCAGCTTATTAAAAAGGCAATAAAGGAAATAATAACTAAAACGTAATAGATGAAAACCAGAAATCTTTCTGGATGAGCTCAGTAATAGAATGGAGATAATAGGTTAAAAGCAATAAACTGAGGACAAATTGATATATTTTGTCTGATATGAACAGCAAAATAAACTGTCATTGAATTAAATAAATATAATATTAAAGATGAAAGAGCCCATAAGGAAAACTAAAATTTGTATGCTAGAATTCTAGAAAGAGAGAAGCATAGCTACATAAAATCATTCAGAAGGCTTCTCAAATTTTGTGAAAGCGAAAACAGGAATGACTTAAGACATCAGGGAAGCCAAAGAACAGAGAATCTCACCAAAATCCAAATTAAGATAAACCAAATGCTTCCTAAAAAGAGTAATGGGGATGTAAAGAACCGAATTCATTTATGAAACTGCTAAAGAATAAAAATGAGCAAGTAAAAATCTTGAATATGGAGAAAGATAACTCAAGAATAGCTGAAAACCTAATCTGATGTCATACAAACTAGAAAGAAGTAAAAGCATTGAAAAATAAATGTAACACACAAAGTATATCTAGTAAGCATATCCTCACAAAGAAAGCACTAGGGTAAATATCAAGCAAAGCAACACCAAGAAAATATGTTGCTGCCAGACCTTTTAAAGGGTAAGTAAACAGAAGTAAAATGACAATAGAAGACTTGTATTAAAGGCAGAATAATAGCTCTCAAACATATCTGTATCCTGAAACAGGAGGTAACATGAGAGTCTTGCAGAGTTACTTTTGTTTTATAAGTCAGTAACAATTCATTACTTTATGAGAGCTTTACCTTAAGTGATATCATCTTTCAGTAACCTAACACAGTGAAGTATTACTCAGCGGAAAATAGGAATGAAACAATTATTTATTCAACAATATGTTTAATACAAAACAATTATGCTTAAAGGAAGGAGCGAGAAAAATGTAAACACATACTACACACTTCTACATACACAAAATTCTAGAATTCAAACTTATGCATGATGTCAAAAAACAAAGCAATTGTCAGGTGGTGGTGGCGCATGCCTTTAATCCCAGTACTCGGGAAGCAGAGCCAGGTGGATCTCCGTGAGTTTGAGGCCAGCCTGGTCTACAGAGCAAGATCCAGGACAGGCACCAAAACTACAAGGAGAAACCCTGTCTAAAAACAAAACAAAACAAAACAAAACAACAACAAAACAATGCTTATAGGTAGATGAGGAATTCTAAGTGAAGAAGAAGAAAAGATTACAAAATGGTGTGGCGAAACTTTGGGGAATGCACAAGTACTAGTTACCTTAAATGTGAATGCATGGCAAAACTTCTTAAAATTCTACCTGGGGGATATAGGTAGTGGAGGGTTAGGAGGAGAGGAAGGTGTGTTTGGGATGTATTGTAGGAGAGAAGAAGAGTAAATAAAATAGGGATGCCTTGTCCAGCCTTGATGCAGGGGGGAGGGGCTTGGTCCTGCCTCCACTGAATGTATGAGGCTTTGCTGACTCCACATGGGAGGCCTTACCCTTTTGGAGGAGGGGATGGGGAGTGGGTCAGGAGATAAAGGCTAGGGGGAAGCAGGAGGAGGAATGAGAGGGGTATCTGTGGTTGGTATGTAGAATGAATTAAAAAAATCTTAAATAAAAAAATAAAACTTTAAATGTTGCAATCTAAAACTTAACAATTCAATATATCCCACTTATATGCTAACAGTAGTGTTGAGATCAGTTAGTTTAACATCAGAATATGAATTTCTGTTTTGTCTTAGAAAACCAATAAACTCTATACTCACTCAAGTATTTCCAGCTTCACAGATAAGGAAGAGGGATATGCTTACATGGAAAAAGCAATGGATAACAAAGAAGTGAATATCCGCTTGAACAGTTGCTAAGTAACAAAGGACTCATCTCAGAATGACAGACTCCCTATCCAGGAGTTCTTGTCTATGTAGTTATAGCTATAATGTAAAGCGCCCAGGAACTGAGAAAAGTTCAAAACACATTGATATCAATTCTTGTCATAAGAGATGAGACTTACGTATGTCCTGAGAATGTCTAAGTTTCTTCTCAGAGAAGTACTGCCCTAAGAAATTTGAATGCTTCCCCTTTGAGAGTTGAAATATATTCTCTGGGGCAACAGTCCTCACCTAATACTGACAGTGTAAGCTATTTCTACACGAAATTTAGCTTTGTTTTGTTTTTATAGTATTGGGATTGAAGTCAGAGTCTCATATACTCAAGACAAATGACTGAATACTAAGCTGTATTGAAAGTCCCTTACTCCCCTTTTATGAAATTTAAAATTGTGTTATTATTTTACTTGTACTTTTGAAAAGGTGACTGTTCTAAACAAGATATGCCCAATCCTATTTGGGAACTTTTAAGTAGAATGGCAATTATCAGTTATTTACTTGAAGAACGAAAGCTTAAACATTTAAAGACAAAAAACTTGAACTTTCATCTTAAACTTAACAAATTTGAAAGTAAGAAACCCTAAAGGCATTTAATGCATGAAAACATGAAATAGATTGACTGTGCTTCCCACATAGGCTTGATGAGATCAATTTGCATATCACTTTTGGCCTATAGGTAGCATGCCTTTTGGGGAGAATCAGGAGAAACCTACTTTTCACTGCTAAGTACATCCTAGGAAAATGGGACAAAATCATGCTATCTACATGCATATCATAAGATGTTCACATAAAAGCCTATAATTTCACCAAGAAATTTTACATAGGTTTTTATCAGCAGACTTGGCAGGTGAAAACTTGGCAGACTTTTCTTAGGGTGTTTTGTATCAGTAACCTTGGTAGACACCTGCAACTGACCTAGTGCATAACTTTCAAGTTTTAAACTAATGATCTATATACAAAGGCCTTTAGTCTAGTTTGAACTTGCTCTCAGATAAAAATGAGCTAAATGTGTGCATTTTGTGTTAGATTGAGGAGAGATTATTATTTTCTGTGTTAGTCTGAGCAAGAGGAACAAAGCAGGCTTTACGTTTCTACATTCTTGTGGGACAATGGATCTGGCTATGAAGCATATCCTAGTATATTTTCTATATATCAAAATTATACAGCTAAATGAAAATTCATCTTCCTGATGACTCACAGATATATGTGCCCATAAGATAGAGACATAATCATGAAATTACATGTATACATTTTATGAAAATGCATGGTATGGGGAGACATCATAGCTGTAATTGCACAAGACATTTACAACAAAAACCAGCTAATTCATTCAGAAGGCAGTAATTCCAAAATGCCTTTCATGATGGTTTCCTCCACCAGAACCCTCGATTCTGATAGGTTGACCTCTTGAACACTAGTTGTCACCTGCTGTACACTACCATGACCTTTTTCTACCAGCAGCTGTGAATACCCCCACACCAAGGATCCCAGACCTTAATGCTGAGAAAGCAGAATTCTTTTCTCAATCATAGTGAATAAATACTAAGAAAAGTTAAACAACAACAAACAAAGAATAGAAGAAACCATTTCACAAATCAGTCCAGAATAGAACAAGAAATTCACAGGCAGGATAGTTTGGAGCCTGGAGAAATATATCTTGGCTATCAAATAGTCAAGAGCCCATGAAAATGGGAAGCATCTGACACTTGCAACAGATCCTAGCTCAGGTATTTTCAGTAGGAATATACACATGTCTACATTAATGCCAACAGAGGAGAAGGAACCAGGAGTCGCCAGGAGGTTTAGAACATACAAAAATCTATACCCACAATTCCTAAAGACACAGTACATTCTAAATAATATAGTACATTCCTTTCACTTGGAAGCTTTCTACTGTGATGTCTCTGATTTGAAAGGACCTTAATGTGCCACAGTCACCAAGCTTCTCTAACCATGAGATCTTCAGCCAGGGTGACCTTTCATGTGGTGATCAAATGGGGTACGTGCTGCTGAGTCCCACATTTACTAAGCACATATAGTCTTACTCCAGTGTGATCCCTGTGGTGGTTGTGGCTAGAGTTTCCACTGGAGAATTTTCTCCTTGGACCACTGTTGCCTTGGTATGAACTTCCTGGTGTGTGTTAAGTTTGAACATACAGATAAAGGCCTTCCCACATTCACTGCATAATAAGGCCTCTCTCCATTGTGAATTCTTCTGTGTACTGTAAGGGAAGTTTTCTTAGTGAAGAACTTCCCACACTCATTGCACCTATGGAGTTTCTTGCCTGCACTAACTATAACTTCACTAGTCAAACTGGCCCCAGAACTCTTATACTCAGGAGGCCTTTCTCCACTGTGAAAGTTTGTGTTCTGAGTGTATTTTCAGATAGGAAGGACTTCCCCCATTCTCTACACTTTTATTTGTGTAATGCCTGGTGCTCAATGCAGCCTTCTTCCTTGATGAAAAATGTCTTACATATCCCACATTTGTACCTCATTCTAGTGTAAAAGCCTCTCGGTGCCTCTGTGTCACATCTAAGTGTTTTGAGTGGCCTGGCAATGGACAAGTACACTGCAAGTCAAGGCCTTCTCTGGCCTCAGTAATCCACCACTTTTCACATATGAGGGCTTCCTTCCTTCCCTGCTATTCAATTCAGCATCATTCTGATGCAAAATGAAGTGGAACTGTCTCTAAAATGACTTACATGTATAGTGCGGCTGTCACTCAGGGGGCATTCCCTGCTTCACAACTAGGAGCAACAACTCTCTCATGACTGTCTCAGAGATTTAACATAGATAGTCATCTGGAATGCAAGAATTTGCCTGAAGATGCCTCACCTTTGCTGCTGGTACTGAAATGCTCTGCTCAGATGGTTTGTCAGCAATGCTCACTGTTGTGGAAAGGACAGGAATGGGCTCATTCTTTTCTCCTCTTCTCCATTAGAAGGTTGGTGAACCAGGAATCCCACTGAATATTGCTTGATGTCTTGGGCTGGAAACCTGGACTTGATCTTGAAAAAGGAATTCTCAGGAAGAGTGCATCACTAGTAATGTTTTTCATCACATCAAAGTATAAGAGTCTCTGAGGGTCTATGACCTCCCACTTCTCTGGGGTTAAATGCAGGAACAGATCATCAAAGGTTATAGAGTTCTGGGCCTGGTCAGTTTGGGCGTCTGATGTGGGTCTAGGGCCCAGGCCCTAAGATTAAAAAGACAAGGCTGTGGAGTAGTTATGATATTCTGGAAGATTGTAAGGCTGTGGGTTTAGGAGACACACGAAAAACAGATCACCAGATCACTATGCTGCTTTCTTTGACAGGGTGCCAAGGAAACAGATTTTGCCTCTGTAATGCACATCTCTTTAAAAGCACACATGTGGGACCCATCTCCAGGTCAATTTCCTTTGTTCACCAAGGGAGAAGAGAAAAGCTGCCATCTATGGGTCAGCCTGGAAGCTTTGCCTAGCATTTCCTTCTGGCATCCTGCCTCAGTGCCCTCACAAACACATGTTCTCATAGAATCCTACCAGAAGTACAATTGAAAGCCCAACACTTCTCATTCAAATGAATTGTGGCTTTGGTGGGCAAGGATAAACGAACAGCTAATTTTAAAGTTCATAGCTCTCAAATCATTCAAGTCCAAACCAGTGTCTCTACTGTAAACCCCATAGACTTGCTTTCAATCCCCCTGTTGTGAACTGCATGTGTTTTTAAAATGGGCTTGAATTGCATAGCTAACTGTGGTTGTATTCTCCCCTTGGTTTTAATCATGAATCTATTCTCCCATGTAATTTAGATGGGATATCACATCCTCCAAGTCAGTTTTTAAATATTTTGCAGCTTTAATACAGAATAATCATTTATTTTTCCTTTGGTTAAAACTTTTAGATCAATTTTTATTATTGATACTGTTCATAAGTGGAGTGTTTTATTTTAGTTGCTTATTTTTTGTTAATATTTTTATTAAGGTTTTAGGACTAATGTTTTCATATATAAATACAGTATTTTTTCATATTACTAAGTTCAAGGTTAATTGTTTTCAAATTTGATAATTTTTTCTTTATACATATTTGCTATATGTATCTGTAATTTATATTTATGAGGTTTAAATGTGTGAATAATTTTTTTACAAACATTTCCGGCATGATATTCAAAATATAGTGACATCAATTGAATTGATCATAATTTTATTATTTATGTATATTATTTTCTTTTTTTTTTTTTCGGTTTTTCAAGACAGGGTTTCTCTGTGTAGCTTTGCGCCTTTCCTGGAGCTCACTTGGTAGCCCAGGCTGGCCTCGAACTCACAGAGATCCGCCTGACTCTGCCTCCCAAGTGCTGGGATTAAAGGCGTGCGCCACCAACGCCCGGCGTATATTATTTTCTTAATTAACTTTCTGGTAATGTTTTCTTGCAACCATGCAAACAACAATTCTAACCTGATACTATTTTTGTTGTGAACTGTTGATTCTGACTTAGAAATATTTTACTTGCATTGTTTGTTTCTATGTGCACAAGGGAGATTTTTAAAAAATACAATTTTGTGGTCTTCCATGTTGGAAATACAGCATTTGAAGAGCTCACAACATAATTTCCTATTTTTTCTATATTTTAAAATCATTTTATACAGCTGAAATTGCTGAGCCTCCCCTTCTCCATACTCATATTCCTCTGGACAGCCCTGCTTATACCCAGTGCGCATAAATCAAAATAAAAGGGACTGTGGTAGTTTGAATGTAATTGGCCCTCATAAGCTCATAGGGAATGGCACTATTCAGATGTATGGTTTTGTTGCAATAGATATGGCCTTGTAGGAGGAAGTGTGTCACTGTAGGGGTGGCCTTTGAGGTCTCATATATGCTCAAGTCATGCCAGTGTCCCAGTTCACTTCCTGTTACCTGAGGATCAAGATCAGCTTTTTCTCCAGCACCATGTGTCCTGCCATGGATGATAATGGATTGAACCTCTGAATTGTAAGCCACACCAATTAAATGTTTTCCTTTATAAGAGTCGCCACGGTCATAATGTCTCTTCCCAGCAAAAACAAAAACAAAAGGAACAACAACAAACAAAAAACAAAACAACCCTAACTAAAAAAGGGAATTTTAATAAAGAAGCATTTGCAAGGATGAGAGCTTATTAGACAAGTAGGTATGAATATGATAAAAATGTATTATGTACATCTGTGAAATTTTAGAATAGATTTAGAAAAAATATATCTCCTACAACAATGATAATAAACAAGCATACAAATAAAAAAAACAACCCCTCCAAAAAAAACAAAACAAAAATGGGGCTGGAGAGATTATGTCAGAGGTTAAGAGCACTGGCTGCTCTTCCAGAGGTCCTGAGTTTAATTCCCAGCAACCACATGGTAGCTCACAACCATCTGTAATGAGATCTGGTGCCTTCTTCTGCATACATGCAGATAGAACACTGTACACATAATAAATAAATAAATCTTAAAAAAACACAAGCAAACAAATATATAAAATCATAAGTCACAAATTTTTATCTTGGTTTGGTCTCTTGAAAATTCTTTTTTCTTTTGGATAATTTTATACATCCATATACTTTATTTTGATCTAATCTACCCTTGAAGTGTTAATCTAATTAATCTTTATTAATAAAAAATCAGGAGTCAAATATATAGGGTTAGAACCTGAGAGATCAGAGAAGGGAACAGCCACCAGTTGCCTCCTACTCTACTGTTCCTCCGTCCAAAAGGGCTGAGATTCTCTCTCAGCCCTGCCTTCCTACTTTCTGTCTCCTCTCTGTCTATAGTCCTCCAAACCTCTACCATTAATTTTGGTCAGCAAGTGACTAGCTCCACCCTCTGACTCCTAGCAAGCTTTTTTTGGTCAGAACACAATTAAAACATCACACATCACGTGCCCTAATTTGTCCCCTACCATAATGATTCAATGGACCCATCTGCAATGACAGGTGCATACCCCTTCCAAATTTTCTTCTGGAGAAGTAAAAATAGGGCAGGTTAATGAATCAGCTTGCTTATGTGTCCTTCTGCAATGAAACCAGGGAGGTTAGAGTGCACAGGAGTATATTTCTGGAAATAATTCTTAAACACAAGCAGAATATGAAACAATGTCTAAGGGTTCATGAGTTAACCATAATAGATGAATCAAGACAGATACTTCTACCTGCTGGGCTGAGGAAAAAGAAGTATTAATAGATTGATGAACAGATAGACCGTGAATCTCTCCTATATCCTTAGAAAAGCCATCAATAATGTAAGTATCTGCCTGTGGAATGGGAGAAGTTTGGACAACTTTTGAAATCACAAATTCAGCTCCTATGCAAAAATTGCATTGCTTATCATCTGGATAATGGCTTCCTATCCTTACATTGTAATCTGCAAATGAAATTTGAAAATCTATAGAGTTCTATAATACTGTTAAAGACATTGTTAAAGTTAATATAAAATCCATATAATTGTTAACATTAGGTCCTCCCCTGATTTACAAATTGAGCAAGAAGAGTAAGGTAAGCAATTAGTATTTACTGGCCTTTATGGTGTGATATAATTAATACCTGTACTAGAGAATTTAGTGGGGAAGGAAGTGTTGGAGCCACATGATACACAAATACTTCTTTTAGTCTGGATTCAAGTAGCTGTGATTCCTTTCTTCTCTCTGGATGTATATGTGAAGACTGTACAGTGCCGTGTATTCTTTTAGAGTTTTAAATAGTGCACTGGAAATGTCAAGCACAGCTCATGAGACCTGGAGGAATTGGGGACACAAATTCCTTTTTGTTGCAGTGCCCTATCTTGCCTAGGTTGTAAGTTAGCATTCTCACAGCCTCTCTTACATCCTCATCAAAAAGTGGAGAGAATTTAAGATTAGATTGCATATCGAATTACTCACCCCATGATTTAGTGTCATTTTCAGGTAATGCAGAATATGTATCTAAAGGAGGCTATAGTAAGGCAGAGGTGAGTTTTTTGTTTTGTTTTAACTATTTGGGAGCCTGCCACCCAGCTCCCAAATAAACACGTGGCGTCTTATTCTTACTTATAAAATGCCTGGCCTTAACTTGGTTTATTTCTTGCCAGCTTTTCTTAACTTAAATTACTCCATCTACCTTTTTCCTCTGGGATTTTACCTTTCTTATTTATGTATATCTTTTCTTTCCTTCTTATTCTGTATCTGACTTTGTAGCTGGGTGGCTGGCCCCCAGTAGCCTCCTCTCCTTCTTTTCTCCTTCTATTTATTCTCTCTGCCTGCTGGCCCCCCAACCTTTGTTCTGACTAGCTATTGGCCATTCAGCTCTTTATTAGACACAGCTGCATAGAATTAAACAAATGCAACATAAAAGAATGCAACACATTTTTGCATCATTAAAAAATATTCCATTGCATAAATGAGTAACACATCGTTAACTAATATTCCACAACAGGTGAGGGAGTTGTTACCAGCATAGTTATATGTGACACTGTTTTACTTTCCACTTTTCCTGAGCAGGGAAAATCTCTCTCTGTCTCTCTCTGTCTCTGTCTCTGTCTCTGTCTCTGTCTCTCTCTTTCTCTCAGTCTCTTTCTCTTTTTCTTGCCCCCCTTTGTTTTAATCAATTTTAAGGTTTGGTCATCCAGCTTATATTCATTCAATGAATTATCTATCCCTTCCTCATGATTAATATCCTCTCTATCTTCCTTAAGTATTTTAATAACAGTTTAATTTCATATCCAAGTGGCCAAAAATAAATGCAGCCTTTTCCCCTTGTTTATATGCCTTTTCAATATTCTTTTGGACTTTGCCCCATACTTCTTTATCTAAACTTCCTTCTTCTGGAAATCAAAGATTATAATCATGAGCAACTTGCAAGCAATCTAATAGTTGTGATTTTAATACTTGTCTTGCTCGGTTTCTATCTAGGTTTCTTAGTCACCTCATCCTATGAGGGTCCCCACTCTCTTATCTCATGGCTGACTTCAGGTCCCTGTTCACGGCTTCACTTGTCACTGCTCTAGAAGCAGTGGGACTTAGGAAAATGGAGCCTGTAAGTGAATCAGACTAAAGATTTGCAACAGCCAATTTTATTCAGAACATCAAATAATTTGTATTCTGAGGTTTGAGAGGTGTCTCATGAGTAAAGTATACAATCACAAGGGCAAACCTCACATGTGAGGCAAGCTGCATGTGGTAGACAAGCAACACACAGCAAAATATGTTTTTCCATAGAAGCATATGAACAAATAACAATAGTCAGTTGCAATGAACAATCTGAAGTAAACTTGCTCCTATCCACTCTACTTCAGTGGAGCATAAAAACACATTCTTAGAACAATTCTGTGTTTTGAAAAAACTAAGGTCACAAGACTCTCATCTTGTTTTCTTGGAGTGTTCTTAAAAACACTTGGAGATTTCTCATAAGAAATCTGCTTACATGACTCCATTCTTGAACCATGATCAAACAGCCCCTTACTATTTTTCTGCCTTCTATGGGTATTATAGATTAAATAAATTTATTACAATAGCTATTAGTGTAGTATTTTTATGGGACTCCTGATGATGGGAACAAGTGGTTCTCTGTCTCTTTTGCCTACACTTGGGACTCTTTTCCTCCCATTGGGTAGTTATGTCCAACTTTGGTATAAAGGTTTTGCTTCATCTTCTTGTATTTTATTTTGTTATATTTGATTGTTGTCTCTTAGAAAACTGTTCTTTTAATGAGAGATAGAAACAGAGTGGATACAAGGGGGACTGGGATGAACAGAGGGAGGGGAAACTGTAATCAGAATATATCATCTGGGAAAATAATCCATTTTTAATAAAAAAAGGAGTAAAAAAAAAAAGCTTCCACATATGAAATAGAACCTCCAGCATTTGCCTTTCTGTGTCTAGGTTACCCCACTGATAGTTATGATTTCAAGCTCCATCCATTTGCCTGAAAATTGAATAATTTCATTTTTCATTACAACAGATAGTTTAAATTTACAACATATTTTTATTTTCCATTCAACAGTTGATAGATGTAGCTGGAGTTTTCTCCAGTCCCGCTCAGGCCCGCAGCTGCTCAGACCCAAGTAAATACACAGAGACTTATATTACTTATAAACTGTATGGCTGTAGCAGGCTTCTTGCTATCTAGTTCTTAGATCTTAAATTAACCCATTTCTATTAATCTATAAGTTGCCACATGGCTTGTGGCTTACTGGTAATTTATATCTTACTTCTCATGGCAGCGGTGGCTGGCAGCATCTCCTGACTCAGTCTTCCACTCCCCAGAATTCTCCTCTCTCTTTGTCTCACCTATACTATACTTCCTGCCTGGCTACTGGTCAATCAGTGCTTTATTTATCAATCAATCAGAGCAACACATTCACAGCACGCAGAAAGACATCCCCAGCAGATAGATATCTAGGTTGTTTCCATTTTCGAGCCATTGTGAATAGTCAGAGCAGTGAATATCTTTGTAGGAGGATATAGAGTCCTATGAGAATGTACCGATGAATGGTATACCTGGTATACCTGGTAGATCAATTTCTAAGTTTTTCGAGAAACCTGCATACTGAGTTCCATCAAGGCTGTGACAGTATGTACTCTAGTAAGAGTAAGTGTCTCCATTTTTTGATAGTTACAAATAAAGCTGCTATGAATTTACCTGTCTGTACTATTTTTATTTTATGAGACAGGGTTTCCTTGTATAGCTAATCTTAAACATTTTACAGTCTTCTTACTTCAGCCTCCTTATTGTTGGCATTAAATGTATGAATTACCATGCCTGGATCATGTTCTTATGTGCATCATAGTTTGCTTTTCTATAAGATAAATTTCCATGAATGTGATAGGTTGTTATATGAGAGTTTTATGTTTAGTTTTACTAAAGTGACATGATGCTCTTAGAGTAGACATGCCATTTAATTTTAACCAATAATGCACAAGTGCTACAGTATCTCACAAATTTCCAGTACTTTTTGTTATCTCATTTTTATTTTAGCCATTCTTGTCATTTGTTAAGGGATACATATGGAAATTAGAGCATAACTTTCTGAAATCAGTTCTCTCCTTCAACTATATAGGTCTCTGGATCAAACTCATATGTTTAGGTTTGTGGATGAGCACCTTTATCCACTGAGACATCTTGTCAGTCACCCACTCTAACTTTTTATCCCATTTAGGTCTCTTACAGATAAAATATTTCTAATTTTTAATTTTGAAAACTTTCATTATACAGGGATATATAAGATTATTTATTGTAATATATAATGTACTTCCCCATGCTCCACTATCCTTTTCTTAACCTCTTTTTACCTCCTTTCCCATTATTCCCTGTTGTATCTTAGATTTGCTTGTAATTTTATGGCATCACTATATATATTATTTTATGGATCTATGAAATCAACCTTTATGGAAATAAATTCCAAAGGAAAAAGATCTTAATGTGATTATTGGAACTGTAAAATTGAGAAAGAAAAAAGGGAATATATTTCAAGATGTGCAAACAATCACACAATCTTTGAAAACGACTCCAGTTGTTCAGGAAAGAGTGCCAACACTGCAAATAGGATCTTGTGAAACTGAAAGGGATCTGTAGAGCCAAGAAAACAACAGAATATGGAGCCAGCCTATAGAATGGGATAAATATTTTCAGTTTTGATGAAAACTGGTGTATCATTATTTTCCTCTATGAATTGTGAGTTTTGTGTTGAATGTAAGGGCTTGGCATATCTCTAAACCCTGAAGACTTTCACCTGTTAAGTTTTACCCTCTAGATTTTCTATTCAAACCTTTGATATATGGTCACTTAATGAAAAAAATTAAAATGTGATATTTACAATGGAGTAGAAAATAGATTCCAGAAATAAATCCATTAATTGGTAGCCTATGAATTCTAACAGAGGTCCCACGAACATACATTGTAAAAGGGACAGCTTCTTCAATAACTGTTCTGGAAGATCTATATGAAAAATAATGGAATATGACCCTTATCTTGCAAAAAAATTTATAAAAAACCAATGATCCCAATGAATGATATATCTCCTATAAAAGAAAACATGCACATCTGTATAGACAATGATCATTTATTTATTTATTTATAAAATTCCAAATACATGCAAAGCAAAAGAAAAGGTGAATAAATGGTATTTTATGAAACAAATAAGCTTTGCACAACAAAATTAACATAGTAAAAAGTCAGACTAGACAATGGAAAAATATCTGGAAACAATACACTTGATGATGAGATTCATATCCAGGAATTATAATAAACTAAAAATGTCAAACAAATATAACATAAAATATATTCTTTAAAACAGCCTTGTACTCTGAATATATATTTTTCAAAAAAGAAAATATAAATCTAGTAGTGTCTAAAAATGGTCGTCACTAGATGTGATAGAACTATAAATCAAAACTATAATATGTTATTATCTCACTTCAGTCAGAATTTGTATTATAATTACTTAGTAAAAATAATGAAAAATTTAAAATGGAGAGACAAGAAAACTCTGTTATGTTTTATTCATGTAGATGTGTCTCTGTGTGTATGACATATGCATGGAGGTTCCTTCAGAGGCCAGAATAGGGCACTGGATTCCCAGGAGCTGGAGTTACAGGGCGTTGTGAGCGGCCAAATACAGGTGCTACATACATATTGTCACTCCTCCAGAACAGCAGCCAGTTCTCTTAACCACTGAGTCAATTAGTTCTAGTTTGATTTCTGTTGTGATAAACACAAAGTCCAAACTGACATGTGCAGGAAAAGATTTATTTTTCATCTTACACTTCTAAGTAATAGACCGCTGTGGATGGGATAGGAACTCAAGGCAGGAACCTCGAAGTAGGTACTGAAACAGAGACCATGGAGGAATGTTGTTTATGGGTTTTGCTCTTGTTCTTTTTTTTGCTATCTTACATAGCCCAGGCCCACCTGCACAGTGATGGTGCCACTCACAGCTCACTGAATTCTCCCACATTAATCTGACAATACCTCACAGACAAAGCTATAGGGCAATCTGATCTCTGCTATGCCCAAATTGAGATGCCCTCAGCTAACTCTGGTCTGTGTGGAGTTGAAATTTTATTCAACCATATTCAATAACAGAATCCAGTCATTTATGCTTGGATGCATGGAAATGAAGGATATTAAATGAAATTGGACAACCACACAAAGAGAGATTTTACAACTTATCTTTTTATATAAATATTAGAAATGTTCTTTTGGGGCTGGAGGGATGTTTCAGGGTTAAGAGCACTTATTGTTTACACAGAGGACCCTGGTTGAGTTCTCAGCACCCATATGGCTGCTCACAACAACAGTAACCCCAGTTCCAGATGATATGATGTCATCTTTTGGCCTCCATGAGCACTGCACACACATGGTGCATAGACATACATGGAGTCAAAATGCTCACAAAAATAAATAAATCTAAAATGTTGTTTTAAAAGAAATATTGTTCTCAACATTTAACAGAAAGTAGACATTACTAGAAGTTAGCAGAAATACAGGAAGGTAGGATAAAAAGGTTGGACAACAGGCAACAAGCCATACTTAGATTGGAGGACTAGGTTCTAATGTTCTACAGCCCATTAATAGTGACTACAATGTAAATAATCTAATTTTAAGATTATTTTAAGAACTAGAAAAGTGTAGCTGTAAGTTACCAAGCATAAAGAAATGACAAGGAGTTAGACATGCTAGCTACACCAATTTGATGATTATATATTTTATACTTGTACTTAAACAGCCCACTGCACCCCATAAAACACAAAAGCTATTTTTACTTATCTTTAAAAATAATGTGTGTTGAAATAGATTGAATGTATTTCAAACGGGAATGGGAAGGATACAAAGAAAACTGTACTTTGAAAGTATCTTACTACTCATGTAACAGAATTTATGATGCTTATTTACTGTAATAGTATTTATTCTAATTCATTGCTCAATAACTGTTACTTTAATGATCTGAGTACTCTTTGCACCAGCATATTTTTTACAGTGTTGAAAACCTGATTTGTTACTTCTTATCATTCTAATAGCTTATAGGCACTGAGAGTTCTCTGGAATGCTACTTGATTAATTTTTATTCTATTTCTTCTAATCTATGCCAGTATCAAATATTAAGGAAGGTCTCAACAAACGACTTTTGAATATAAACTGATTAAATATATAGCATGGGTTTTATTATGCCCAGAATGTTAGTTCTCATACTTAAGTAATTATAATGAGAAAAATAACATAATGCTATTTTCTTCTCCAACCCCAAGCACTGGTTATATTAAGTAAGCAAAGTTATGAATCTTTTTAAATTTTGTAGTGTCTATCCACGTAGACTTCTTATTCAAGTAACTCTCTGTAGGTAAGTTTTTCTTTTCTTTAATGTCAGTAGAGAGTCAACACAACGTAGAAAATATCATTTGCTTGTGTCCTGGGAGGAATACATTCCACTTCTTCTGTTTTCTTGTCGAAAGTATTACCAGATGCAGATGGCTTGTTGGTATAGAAATGTATATTGTTTCTTTGAAATGAACTGTAGTCCTTAGCTCTTACAGCAATCTTGTAGAGATTGCAACATTTCCTGTGACATTTCCTTATAATTTGTTGTGAGAGTTTAAAAGCATATTTGGAACAACATATGATTTTTCCCTTTAGAAGTATAGGTCACAGTTTGGGAACTAGGTAAAATAAAACACATAAATGAACTTTCTATGACACCTTATAGCTAGCTTGATTTTCTCTGTGTATCTGAGACCCAGAGGCATGGAAGAACACTTGGGACTGATGAAAAGCTTTCCTTGGTGCTTTGGGCATTGTGATTCACGGAAGTTGAAGCTAATTACATATCCTTCTAAGAGAATTCAGGAACTTCCCAGAGTATGCTTCCTCAAACCACTCACTCTACTTTCTTCCTTTTCTATATTTTTGTTTATCCAAGTTTTCCTATAGGGCCAGCACTCTACAGAAAACAGAAGTCTCAGACACTGATTGTGATCTCCTCCTCACATAGCCTATTGGGACATTTTCTTCAATGAAGCAAAAAATGTTTCCCCTATGGTACAGACCTCACTCTGGATATGGTGGCTGCCTGAGGCTCAGAGGTGGGAGAACAGGCCCGGTTAGATAGATTTAGAAAATTATCTGTTTTGTAAGTTTCAAAACTGAGTCATCAAGACTTTTGCTTTTAAATATCACAATAGCTCAGGCCTTTAATATTTATTATTAGGTGCCTATTTGTGCTTTTCTTACTGAATGGTACAAACTATAGCTTCAATTTCAAAAAGGAACCTGATTTGTATTAATGTATCTTTAATGTTATCTGAAATATTTTCTGTATACTGGGGAATAAAGTTGGAACAATCTATGAATTTATCTGTTTGTTGCTTCAAAGAATATGAAAATCAGTCTTATCTATATTAACCTTATCAGTTTGTAACCAAAAAATATAAAGCTTGCTTTAAAAATATCCTGCTGCTCTCTAAAAATATTCTTTAGCAATGGAAACGTGCTTGAGAAATAGTGTATATTCAAAGGCAAGTCAAGCTCCTATTTGCAGTAAAAGAAAGTTATACTGCTAAATAGACTTTTTCGCAAAGTCTAGGATTTACCTTTTGAAATGTAAACCACTGTGATCTTTTTCTCAACTTTGAAGCGTCATGGTTTCATCTTTACTCCCCCTTCTCCCCTTCTGTCCTCCTTCTGTTTCTTCCTCTTCTTCTCTTCCTACCCTTCCTTGTTTGCCTCCTTCTTACTGTGGTGTGGATTTATCCCAAGGCCTCACATATGTCAGCAAACTTCATTCTTTCAAAATTTTAGCAAGTACTCAGGACTAGAGTTTTCCAAATTGTAAGGCCCCTAGAAAATTCAGTAGCATGCAGATACTGATGCAACAGGCCTCTGATGGAGATTCAGGTGAGGCCAGCTACTCTGAACAAACACATTTATTCTGGTCAAAACTCAGCTACCAATGAATTACCCCAGCTTTATACAGTTTCTATTTTGTGTTTTAGGCTCACTTAAAAAGTGTGAGCCCCTTTGGAATGAAATTATTGAGTTCTGTGCTATATTTAAGTGCTCTGAAAAATAAATAAATACAATCTCTTTCTTTTGGAATCTTTTTTCTTTAGAGAATTTGAGATATTTCTCCTTATATAATAAATTGCATTACTTAGTGTTGTGTGTTGTTTGAAGCAGTTAAAACCACAGTTTTTGTCTGCCTTCTTCTTTTCTTCTGATAACATTTAAAAACCATACAAACATCTGCATCCAGCATGTCAGGTCATATGGACTTTTGAAAATCCAAAGGCACAAAAATTGTGAAATGTATTTCAACCCTATTATCACAAATTGTGAAATATGTTTCAGTCCTGTTACCAGTCCTTATCTCGGTTTGATATTTTGGACACTTACAAAGAAGAGCCTAGTATGTTTTGATTGTTACATTCCCCAGAGGTATTTCAGTGGTTTCCTCTGATCAGGATCCTTCTACAGCATACTGCAGTTTTCAATATTGTGCTGCTGAACATGATAATGTTTAAAGATTTGTTGAAAAACTTAGAGAGATTTTTCTGGATATGACTTGCTCTTGCACAACTAGTTCAGGAGCTCAAGCCATTACATAAAAGATTGTTTGACTGATCTTATAAAGCTTCTGTTAGAGGCCGAGCAGGGTGGCCCATGCCTTTAATTCCAGCACTCGGGAGGCAGAGCCAGGCCCATCTCTGTGAGTTCGAGGCCAGCCTGGTCTACAGAGCGAGATCCAGGACAGGCACCAAAACTACACAGAGAAAGCCTGTCTAGAAAAAAACAAACAAACAAACAAAAAAAAAACAAAACAACAACAACAAGCTTCTGTTAGAGGCTAAATAGCTAGCGAATGGAATTTTATTCTTTTAATAGTGTGTGTCATCAAAAGGGACCAGTAACACATGTGGTTTTAGATAGAGATGGAATTGAAAAAGAACAGGAGAGAATTATTTAAAATGTTCCTACTAGAAAAGCCTTAATTCATTAAATAATGTCACTTTACAGTCCTCTCCTGTGGGCTCAATAAATGGTGTCATTGGAAAGAGAATTTCAAGGTGACATAACCCAAAGAGTTATACTGCCCAGAACCATCAATTGCCACTCTGAAGTAGTATTCTTAATAAAGTCAAAATTAAAGGAAAGACCAGAACATTTTTAGTGTCTGGGAATTATGACCTTGATAATTACTGACAGCCAGGCAGAAATTAGTTTATGATGTTTTTTGCTCTCCAGGTATTTCCTAATTATGAGTAGTAATAAATCCGTTAATCATACATAATAAGGAAGTAAATTATCCAACAGAACATCATAATCATTTATAACAAAGATCTTTCAGGAACCCCCTATGTGGTTTTGTCTTTAGATCGCTTGCTTGCAACTCTTCCCAGGCACCTTCAGGAGCTCATGAATAAATGACTTCTGGATACCTAGTGCGAAGAAGTGTGCATCAGTGGAAACATTTACAAATGAAACCTCATAATTTGAAAGAACTGTGTCTTCTTCAGTTGTTTAGGCTAATACCAGCTTCTGAATGGCCAGAATTGCCTTGCTGGTCACCACTGGGGGATAATGCAGGTGGACTGCAATTATTCTGTCCTTTTAAAGCTTGCAAAAAACAGAGCGGTCCTTTTTTGGTAGCTGCTGAGGAATCCTGATATTCATGTTTCATCCCAGCTAACAACTAGACCACCTTGATGTATTTAAATATCTTGATAGAGAATCAAGTTCTTTCTTTTTTTATTGAAAATATAACTTTTTTCCTCATATACTATATTCTGATTATGGTTTACCCTCCCCCAACACCTTCCAAATCCTCATCTCCCCAAATTCACACGTTTCCTTTCTCTCTTTCTCTCATTAGAAAAAAAAACAGGCATATAAAAATAAACAAACTAGAATAGGCTAAAGCAAAGCAAAGCAAAACAATACAAAACAAAACAAAACAAAACAAAACAAAACAAAACAAAACAAAACAAAACAAAACACAGCAATCTGGACCCAAACAGTAGGAGTTGATATGGCTCTGACTCTTGTCTCCTCTTGGGAATCTTTTTCTCCTGTTGGGCTTCTTTGTTTAGCCTCTTTGTGAGTGCTTTCACCTTGTCTTATTGTATCTTGTCTTGTTTTGCTGTTGTCTCTTGGAGGTCTGTCTTTCTTGAAGGGAAACAGAGGAGTGGA
>CABHPR010146120.1:965-20339 GCA_902168415.1 Peromyscus melanophrys
CTGTTGTGTCACAGTTTTTTATTGGCCAGCTGAGACCATCTGCACTAATCCTAGGCTTCCTGATGATCAGAGATCACAGGGATCTGAGGGAGGATGAAGGAATTTGGGATGGGAGTTGGCTGCTCTGTCAGTGGCCATGCACACCATGTCCAAGGAAGGCCAAGAGTAGAAGCAGCAGGAGCTGAGAAAGATAATGTACTACTGACATGTCTCTGATGATTCCTAATGAAAAAATCCCCCCAGTGTCTCCCTATGACACCAGGCTGACCCTCCACAGACCCTCAAGACCCAGACATGCAGCACAATACTCTGTATACCCATGAGAAGCCTTTTAAAGCCTTTTAATTATATACCCATGTTATGGCCACCATTTAATATCTCTAAGATTAAAGACCCAGTTATCCTTTCCTTGGGTCTATGCAGATGTGGCCTCCTCTTGCCCCATCTGTGTCCATACAGACATCATTGCTTAGTTCTGATCTTATATTGGGGCCATAATTTTTTTCTGTGGTCAGCAGCAGCTCCCATGGCTGTATAGCTGTTGCAAGGTTAGGGGAGAAATGGGCAGCATCAGACATGCAGAATGAGGGAGACTTCCTCTACCTAAGTTGTCCCTCCCTGCTGACTCCAAGGGCTCTGAGGTCAGATGTGGATCAGGTTTCAACACTTGGCCAGAGGCTTGGTGCTGTGTCCAGGTATAGAGGGGTCTCTAGGACTTGCTGGAGGAAGGTATCCAGGCCTGAGCTGGGTAGAATGTCTCACATACATGAGAAAGAAGGTCTTCACCACGTGAACAAGAAACCTGCTTTTCCTTCTCTAGGCTCTACTCCCTAGGTAACATTGGAGAATCTACCAAGTGCCTGGCCTTGCAACAGTCGTCAACAAATATCAGTTAGACTTGGTGATCACTTCAGAGCCCAGTTTTCCATTATGGGTGAGAGGACAGTGTAGCATGGATTCTAACTGGTCTTAATAGTAACCCAGAGTCAGATATAAGGGTGAAAGCTGAAAGATCAGAGAAGCAGAGCAGCCAGCCACTAGAGTTCTTTCCTCTACTGAATCCTCAGCCTGAAAGGAGCCTGAGCTCCTGTCTCCTCCCACCTTACATTCCTCTCTGTGCCTAGCCACATCACTTCCTGTCTTCACCTCCCTAGTGCTGGGATCAAAGGTGTGTGCCACCACTGCCTGGCTCTGTTTTTCTTTCAGACTGGATCGATCTTGTGTATCCCAGGGTGGACTTGAACTCCTGATCTTCTTGCTAACTCATCCCAAGTGCTGGGATTAAAGGTGTGTGACACCAATGCCTGTCCTCTATGGCTATCTAGTGGCTAGCTCCACACTCTGATCTTCAGGTACGCTTAATTTGTTAAAGCACAAAGTATCACCACAGGAGAGCGCAGTTGAGTTAAGGCAAAAAGGCAGATGTTGGGATGGTGAACACCAACCAGTCTGAGCCCTTCGTCCTCTGTGTAGAAGCTCTTTCCCTCACAAACTCTGAACTCCCATAGATGGTTCTGGGTCAAAGACATAGTTTCAGTACTAACAATTGAAAGGTATGGGGTCAGGGCTTCCCTTCTGCTTTCTAAGTAGAGCCTGAGTCAGTATTGGTCTCTCTTCACTTTATGACCCTGATTTGGTTTAGGCTGATGGGCTTCTCTGAGAATTAGCATTAGAAGAGAGAGAGGGAAAAAATGGTTAGTCATGTAATGGAAAGATCAACTCTTGGGAACCATGAATCCCGACAATCCATCTCCTCACTCTGACCCAGCTCTTTGTCTTGGTGTCCCCAGAGCAGTGTCTGTGGACAACTTGGTTCACCCTGATCCATGTCCTGGCCTTGGTCAAAATGTTCTTCTGAGTCCCAACACTGGGGGCAATATGTCAGCTATTCTAGAGCATTTTGATCTCAGTATGTCTACACACACTTAGAAACTATGTGTAACTAAAGGTAAACATGCCTATGTGCCATATATCAATCCATACTGACTGCATTAGGAACTGAGAATGTTGAAATCTAACTTTGTTGAAGATAATGCCAAATAATGGCAACCTGGGGTCAGAAGTTTTACTTGAGGATCAATACACATTTGTTCTTATCAGTGGAGACATGCAGGGCTTGAGAATTCTTATATTTATGATTGTCTTTAGAAGACAATCATGTCAGAGACACCAATCCATTTCTACTAGCAGAACTGAGAGCTTAGACACTTTGGGAATTTGGGAAAATGGTTCTAGCCAACCCTCTTCTTCAACTCCCTGTCCCCAGGACCAGTGTGCTCCATTCACTGCATCTGAGGCTTATTTATGGGAGTCACTTCCTTGTCTGAAGGGCCTGTGATCCAAGAAGAATCCCAGAGGACAGACTTGGATATTTTCTTGCTGAAATACGACATGGAGTATGAGTTCTGGGGCTCCGTGAGGCCAGTTCCTGACTCTCCTGCAGGTTGGACCCTGGTAAAAGATACATTGGCCAGTACCTCAAGTTCTCAAGGATGCTGAAAGGAACCAGCAGACTAGAGAAGAGAGATATGTAAGCTCTGCACACGGGTAGAAAAAGAGGATCAGGACACCCCTACAGAGATGGCAGGATATGGGGAAGCTTTAGGGAGAGAATTGCTGCCATGCCCTGTTGTTGAAGGACTCTAGAGTTTGCTGGGAAATGTGCTCCTTCCCTGAGGCAGGTAGTCTGTTCCACAGACACACATGCAGGAAGATCCCCATCACATGCTTCAGAAACCTAACTTCCCTGCCCTTTTCCCCTCTTTAGGGGATCTGCTCCTAGTACTGCTTAACAAGAGTTAGAGAATCTGCCATGTTCATTTCCTCTGGGATCCAGAGAAGCACACAAGAGACAATGCTCAACTGTGCCTGAGGGCCACAAACACACTCTCCCTTGATTAATGTTCTATTGGAACTGGAGCAAAATCTCCATCCCTCAGGAATTGTAGACAGTGTCTAGACTGTCAATTAATTTAGTTTTACAGAGATTACTATTGATTTCATCTACACCATTCCTCTTGATCTCTCCTCTGTGATACTCTCTGTAGACAGGTGTTGACATAGGATTCCCTTACTTCATTTTGAAGGATTTCCAGTTTCATTGAAAGTGATTCAATGCTCTGAAATTCTATGCCTATGCTTTAGTGACTACTATGAAATCCTCTATGGATTTAAGCAGTTTTTCAACAGGTAATACCCAATTTGTAAATTCCACATAACTTTCCTTACATAAACCTACTTCCTGTCTCAAATTCAAATACTTAGTTGAGATATCTGTAGAATGGTAGTAGCATAGAACAGCTTTGTCCAATAATTATGATTTTTAAATAACTTTTTTTAATTCTTTTTTTATTTATTAGATTTTAATGACTTCCTTTGGAGACAAGGTCTCAGGATATAGCCCAGTTTGATCTTGAGCTTGCAAATCTCCTGTTGGCAGAGCTCCTCCTGCTGGTATTACTGACATATTAAAGTGTCTAAAGGCTGTCAGAAACCAGGCTTGGATTCTAACAAATTTGGTGAGAATACCATAGACATCCATGGTTGGACAATGAAAGAAACATTCCCAACTATGTCAGTGACCATCAACAAGAGAAGACAGGGATACCAGATTGAAACACAGAAATGAGAACAAATCTAATCCCTGTAGTACCGTGAATCTAAACATCTCTTGATGGAATATCAGAATCATAACTGCCAACATGAAAGAACAGCACAGACAATGGACAGACCCTACAAAGGCCTGAGATCTTTTGATCACATATCCTGGCGAACAGGTTTATTGAGAGAATAGGGATGAGGAGCTAGCAAGATGACACAGGTGGGAAGGGACTATGTGAGAGCCCAGGGTGGAAGGATCAACAATTGTGCACACACAGGCCTCACGTGTCTCCACACACAGCCTTCATCTGTCACTACAGACAACAGAGTTAGCACAGCACACACGATTCCATAAGGATCTGAGACTTTATTTTCTCCATCAAGTTTTACTCATCTTTACCACACTAATCAAAAATCTACTCTGAGAGAAGTATCATAATCATTAAAAAAAAAAACCTTAATTTCAAGAAAGATGAATGAAGTTGAAGCTCAGAGGAAACTAAAGTTCAGTCAGGGGTGGAGGTTTCCCAGCCCAGCCTCTGTTGGAGAAGCAATGATGACTGAGGAAGGAATGATGATCAGTGTGTGGATGGGACTTATTGCTGCTCAGGGCAGGGCTGAACTCATCACCTGTTCACGCTGTGCTCTCAGGAGACAGACATACAGTCACAGTCAGATGCAGGAAGAGAAGTCATCAGTTCTTGAAGCCACAGTGGGAAAAGAGAAAACAGAATAAATCTTGTTAGGCTCAGTCCAGCTGTCTTATCCTGTAAAAGAGAAGAACAAGGAAGGAATTCAGATCAATGCCTTAAATGGAGACATTCTGAACAGCTCATCACACACTCAAACTGTCCCAATCCCAAGAGTCCCCACACTCCAGGGTTCTATCTTCTGACCTCTCCCTGTCTCACATCAGGCCCTTTAGGATGTCACTTTTAAAGATATAACAGAAGGATGAACATACTAGAAACTTTACCTCCAAGTAGAAAGTGATACAAGAGCAGATCAAAGCCTCTGAAGATGGAACTAATGAGGAGCTATGGGCTGGCTGAGATCCTCCATGGGCGCCTGTATATACTGCCACAGGTGTCTCAGGGATGAGCCCCCAGTATAATGACTAGCAAGCCTGAACACAGCTGCCTCACTGTTTACCCCTGGGAATAATCCCTTTTCTTGGAGCTCATGGGAGCATCAGGATCTGCAGGGCCTAGAGGAATCTCCTGGTCCTTATCTTGGGGAAATTTCCAGAACTGTGACTGCAGATCTAGAGAACGATGAGGAAAACTGATAGTAGATTGTACAGGAACAGGATTAACTGGACTCCTGGATATGTGTTCTAAGTAGGAACCTTTCCATCTGACCTCTGACAGCTGAGGATCAGGTCTCTGCCACCTCTACCACTGCAGTGATGAATCTGTTCATTATTTCCTTTATCCTTCACAAGAGAGTTAATGTCAGCACATCAGCACATCACAGTTGTGAATAAGCAACTGTGTGGAGGAATCTTTGCTCTCATGTGTCAGGGCACACTCTCAGCTGGACTTGATATTCCCACAGAGACATGAACTCAGACCCTGTCCTTTCCTTACCTTTAGTCCTCCTCTTCCATATCAGAAAAGTCACCACAGCTCCCATAAGCACAGCTCCAAGAACCAGGCCAGTAACAATTGGCATGATGGGGACAGAGGGCTGAGGAGCCTCTGACAGAGAATGGAAGGAACAGTGAGGCCTCTGACCTCCAGCTATCAGTCATGACCCTGATCCATTTCTCCCAAATACTCCCAAGCTCTCTGTGGTAGAGGATTAACTGGACTCCTGTTAGGACACCCACTCCTTACCCCATCTCAGGGTAATAGGTTCAGGCAGCCCCTCATGGTGCACATGACATGTGTATCTCTGCTCCTCCCCGGAAGGCACCACCACAGCTGCCCACTTCTGGAAGTTTCCATCTCCTGCAGGCCTGGTCTCTATCACCTCCATATCCAGAGTCTGGTTGCTTCCATCTCTGTGCCAGGTTAGGGTGATTTCAGCAGGGTAGAAGTTCAGGGCCCAGCACCTTAGAGTGATATTTCCATCAGCTCTGACCTCATGGGTCACACGCATTTTAGGGGTATCTGAAGGGAATAAATTAGAAAATTCAGGCTTTTTGCATTCTTCCTGAATATCCATCACTGTGCATGTAACCTTGGTTTGAATGGATGGGAGAGTTGGCTAGAAGGAGAGATGCTGACCCCACACATCAGCCTAATCTCAGGATAAAGATGGGGTAATCTATTCCTTGGAAAGTTTCAGAATCATCATGAGCCAGCACAGAGCAGGGGACTCTGGATCTCCCTCTAGGAATATGGACTTCTGGTTCTGACTGGATATTGACTCAGACTCAATAACACTGGGCTCAGACCTCCAAAGTACATGGACAGTGAACAGGCATGACAGAGATCATGGTTCACAAGGCAAATGGAAGAGAACTGCTGTTTAATTGACAGACTGATCTATCCTGAGAGAAGGCTTAGTCCTATCACAGCCCCTCTCTCTTGTTCAAGTAGGAAACCCATGACACTCTTCCCCCTTTGATGCAAGACTGAGTTAGTATTCTAGCTTCTCCCTGCTGAGGAGGAATCCTCACGGGACAGGGGCTCCAGTCTCAGTTCAGGGTTGGCAGTTTCTTTTCTTACCTGTTCTCAGCAAAATCTCCTTCCCATAGTCCAGCTGTCTGAGGACCAACTTCACACCTTCACGCTGCAAGTAAGTCTTCAAAGATTTTGCCAAACCTGACTTCTCCCAATTTTGCCTCAGGATCTCAGCTGCCTTGCCAACCGCAGTCCATGTGCTCAGGTCCTTGTTCAGCCCAACGTAATCATGGCCATTGAAGATGAATTCATACTGTACACGGCTGAGGTTCCCTCCAGGCAGAACATCGCAGGCCATCAGGATCTGGATTGTGTGATTACCTATCCAAGCCCGTACTGTCAGCCACCCTCACAGGGCCAGGTCCCTTGGGGCTCTCCAGTGACTCTGTCCCTCCCATTTGGCCTTTGTAAATGGCCACATTTGGGCTTAAATTGTGCAGAAAACCAGGTCAGCGTCCCAAGGCTCTCTGAAGCCTAGTCTATGCGAGTCACATTTTGCGGGGGAAAATATTGGATACGGGGAACTGGAGCAAAACCACTGGAAGCTTGAAATTTGGGATTTCTGATTTGGGTCCACTCACCAGTTTCAATTAGATTATAGATGCGAAGCATTTTCTTCAGTATGTCCTTGTATGCTGCCGTCAGACCCAGAACTTCTTCTGTCCCCTGGTCCCAGTACTCTGGTTCCTGCTGATCCACCCAGGGTGCACAGTGCATCAGTCTCGGAGGCTCCTCTCTGCTGTTGAATCTCTCAATATGAATGTCATTAAAGTAGACAGCATAGATGAGTTGGGGCTCCAGGAAGTCAGGCCAGGTGAGGAGAGTTTGCAAATAGCTCAGGGAGTGTGAACCTAGGTGCAGTGGGCCTTTAGATCTAGACCTCCCACCTAGGACCCTATGTTGCTGTCCACATTCCTCCCAAAAGAGAAGTGAGCAGGGACTGGGGCCGTGATATTAAATGAATAAAGAAGGTCCTGGCTGGACTAGGGGAGAGACAGATTTTCCTGTGCTGCAGCCCCAGGGGTGGAGTCCTTTCATCTCCCAGGTTAGGTCCTTTCCCTCCTGACACCCACACTCACCCTCTGGATGCCTGGTCAGGGCCAGGTTGGCCAGGAGCAGCAGGAGGAGAGCCTCGGGAACAAAGGTCTTCATCCTGCTTGAAGAGTGGACACTGAGTCTCTGCTAGTGTGTGTTCAGTTTATAATCTTGATATGCAGGAGGCTGATTGGCTTCTCTAAGAATTCCCAATGGTAGTGATAGAGAGCATTGTGGTTGGGTCATGGAAAGATGAACTCCTGGAAGAGGAATCTCCTGGGCCCTTCTTTCCTGGCTCAGACCCAGCTCTGGGACCTCAGATCTTAGGAGCAGTGTATGGGGACAAGTTGCTTACCCTGGTTGTTGTCCATCTCATCCTGGTCAAAATATCCTTCTGACCAGACCAGAAGCCATTGAGTCAGTAATTCTCACACTGAGATAGCAGGATGTCTACAGAGTCTTAGAAATTGATTGCCCTCAAAGGTACTTATGCTTGTGTGGATTGTATCAAACAACATTCACTACATTAGGAACTGATCATTTTAAAACATTTGCTTCATTGAACATTAATGATAAAGTGCATGTAAGCATAATGTTTACAAAAAGTAATGACTATTTTCCAAAATATAATGATATTATAAGACTAACAGATGTTTACATGTTTGCCTCTACTTATCCTCATCTTTCCTACAACCATATCTTGGATTCTGATTCTCCTTTTTAACATTTAGTTTTATAGACAGTGCAGGAAATGTATCTTAACAAAAATGTACAGAGAAAATAGATTTAAGACATATTTTTATTTTTTGTTTATGTGTATATTTCTTCATGTGTGGGTGTGTGAATGTTGGGAGTACAGTAGTCTGTGGAAATCAGAAGAGGCTCTTAGTAACCCCGAAGTAAGAGGCCCAGGAGGTTGTGACCTCAGAGACTTCTAGGATTTGAACTGTGGTCATCTACACAGTTTAGCCATCTCTCCATACACAGGGAAGAGTGTTTTTATTCACATCTTCAAATTGTTTTACTTTTTTCTTTTCTTTTCTTTTCTTTTTCTTTTTCTTTTTTCTTTTTTTAAATGGCCAGGAAGTCACAGACATTCACATGGCTCTGACTCCTGAGTACTGAGAGAAATCCATGTCCCACCATACTCTGCTCACTGGAGATTTTTTTTGTTTTGTTTTTTGTTTTTTGTTTTTTGAGACAGGGTTTCTCAGTGTAGCTTTGCGCCTTTCCTGGAACTCACTCTGTAGTCCAGGCTGGCCTCGAACTCACAGAGATCCGCCTGCCTCTGCCTCCCGAGTGCTGGGATCAAAGGCGTGCGCCACCACCACCACCACCACCACCACCGCCCAGCTCACTGGAAATTTTTATCGCTGATACTTTACTAGTTTAATTCAGGTGTTACTTACATTCTGGAACTTAAAATATTATTGAATTCTTCATAGTTTGCTGCATCCATGTTCATAGAAGAATCTCGTTCATTGAGCACATTTTGTGTTATTAAATTTTATATTCTAAATTAGAATATTATTGACCAAGTTCATCCATGTGCATATATTTATATGAATTTATATCCTAAATGACTGGTAGAGAATGAGTGCAGAGTTTTCCTTATTCACTTTAAGATTCTCATCTTTAGAATGAGGCTGACTGGCTTCTCTACGAAATCCCAGTGGGAGTAACAGAGACCAGAAGTGCCATGGAAAGATTAACTATTGGAAGAGGAATCTCCAGAGCCATGCTTCCCCACCACATATCCATCTCTGTGCTGTGGTATCCTGGGAGCAGTGTCTGGAGACAAATTGCTTAACCTGATACCTGTAATTGTCTTGTTGACAACATGCTTTTGAGGCCTAGCCCGGATGCTGATCTGGCTGACAGAATCAAGGAAGCAAAAGAAACCAAAGACCTATGTCATCTATTGCTAAAGTGTCCAGCTCTGGTTCCTGATCTGGGGTTCCTCACTGTTATGTCATGGTTCTTTCCTGTCCATCTCAGTCCACAGCAATAAGCCTTGGCTTCCTGGTGATCTTATCTCACAGGAGTCTGAGGGAGGCAAGGAAATTGGATGGGAGTTGGCTGCTGTGTCAGAGGTCATGCAGTCCATGTCCATAAGAACATAGAGTAGAAGAGGTAGGAGCTGAGAAGGATAATGTGCTATTGACAGATCTCTAATGATTCCCATCTCAGACATCAGCACAATATCTCCACATGACACCAGACTGATCACTCCACAGACCCCCAACCCATGTATCAAGCACAATTCTCTGGACACCTGTGGGGATATCTAAACATGTATTACCCAACTTGGGAGTGCAATGGCCACCATTTCATATCTGTGAGAGTTAGGACCCAGGTATCCTTCTTAATATGTTTTATTTAGTCCTATACAGATGTGGCCTCTCTTGCCTCATCTTACAGTCATTGTTCCTTAGTTTTGATCTTGTTTTGGTGACAGTATTGGGGCTGTGGCATGAGGCAATCCACATGGCTGTAGCACTAATCTTAAAAGTTCTTATTAATAAAATCAAACCCGGAGCCAGGTATTGGGGTAAATGCTGGAAGATCAGACAAGCAGAACAAGCCACAGCTTCCTCACCTCGACAGTTCCTCAGCTGATCCTGTTTCCTCAGACTGGAGGCCTCTGAGTCCTCATCCAGAATGAATCTCAGCTGAACTGCTTCTCGAAAGCCTGAAAGCTTAACTAGCCTAGTTCCTGGTTTTCACGCCTTATATACCTTCCTGCTTTCTGCCATTACTTCCTGGGATTAAAGGTTCTTGTTACCACGCCTGGCTGTTTCCAGTGTGGCTTTGAACTCACAGAGTTCTGCCTCTGGACTGCTAGAATTAAATGCGTGTGCTACCACTGCCTAACCTCTATGTTTAATATTATGGCTGTTCTGTTCTCTGACCCCAGATAAGTTTATTGAGGTGACAATATGTCAGTCACACATGGCTGCATAACTGTGGCTTGGGCAGGGTAGGAGATGGAAAACAACAGGCACGCTAGATGGGGAGGAATCCTGTACATGAGATGCCTTCTCCCTCTTGTCTCCAGAGGCTGTGAGGTCAGATGTGACTCAGATTTTATCTCTTGTCCATTGACTTGGTGCTGTGTTCCAGGTGTAGAGGGGGCTCTAGGATTATCTATGTTAAGGTCTGCTGGCCTGAGATGGGCAGGATGTCTCACACACACACACACACACACACACACACACACACACACACACACACACACACAGGCACACACACAGGAGAAGATCTCCACCACAGGAATAAACAACTTGTTTTTCCTTCTCTAGTCTCCAACTTTAGGGAATCTGCTTCTCAGATTTACTCCTCAATAAGTGATGGAGAATCTGCCATGTGAATCGCCTTGTTCCAGGCCCTGGGATTCAGAAATGAAAAGCAGGCAAAAATCACCATGCTGGGATTTTGAAAAGATGGCTTGCTTATGGCCATGTCAGAGGAGCAGCAGGTGGCAATGGACTTCAGGGTGTCAGCCCACTAGGATGAAAATCCCTTATAATCTTGGACAGGAGAGGCCCTGACACCACAGACTCCAGAATGTCTTTTGCTTCTGCTGTGCCTTTACATGTTTGCTGCTGCTGTCCTTCTCTGGTATTTGGCAAGGTGAGAAAGGGTGTGGGAAGATGCCCACTTCTTATAGTGCAGTGTGTTCATCTCTTGGAAACATCCTGTTCTACTGTTCATTTTTACCTGTGGATTATTATGAAGATAATTCCTTCCTAAGCTGTACTGACTAATTGATAATAATAATGTTAGTTTAAATAGAGTTTTGTTGATTAAAAATAGAACAAGGAAGTATTACACAGCAGAACACATGAGATTCTATGGAGGAGTCACATAGACTGTGGCTGAGGGTAATAATTAAGAAAAACAATTGAATCCTGATATGCCAGCTAGCTTAAATTCTTTTAACCTTAATGTTGAGAGATGTGATTACAGGTTTCAGAGTGCATCCTTATCTGAAATAAAGCCTTATAATAACTTCTGGGTAGATGTTTGATTATAGCTATCAGGTGAAAAACCCAAGAAGACAATCTAAAGTTTTTGAAATGCACAGAGTTGAATGAGGAACTCCTTAAGGTCAGGGAACAAGAACAAAGCTGCCCAATTGTTACTAGCTGATGTGTCTTTCTTGTTAGGATTGGTTGGTGATCAAAGATGGTGATTAGTTCCTCATACCGATTTCTGCCCTCAAGCTCCTGATATAAAACAAACAAACAAACAAACAAAAAAAAAAAAACTATTGATGAGTGGGTATGCACCCTAAAGTTTTAAAATAGAGCTGACTGATTCTTTTTCATATATAAAAGTTTAGGTTTGTGATTTCTTTAAGATTACCTTTCAAGATAAGTAATAAAGTGATTGGCCCTTTCTTTGTAACTGTAAAATGCAGCCTGCTGTAGCTTAAGTTTTCCTGCCTGGCCCACGGTCAAGATAAATCTCTTTCACCTGCTAGTCCCACAGCCGCTCAGACCCAACCAAGTAAACACAGAGATTTATATTGCTTACAAACTGTATGGCCGTGGCAGGCTTCTTGCTAACTGTTCTTATATCTTAAATTAATCCATTTCTATAATTCTGTTCCTTGCCACATGGCTCGTGGCTTACTGGCATCTTTACAGGCTGCTTGTCCTGGCGGTGGCTGGCAGCATCTGGCAGCGTCTCCTTCCACCTTCCTGCTCTTTTTATTCTCTCTCTTAGTCCCGCCTATACTTCCTGCCTAGCCACTGGCCAATCAGTGTTTTATTAGCAACACATTTGCCATACAGAACATCCCACAGCAGCCTGCCAGTAAAAGACCTGACTGAGAAGAATATCTTGCTTGCCTGCTTAGTCAAACTATAACAAACTGCCTGGGTATGAATGTATGTGAATTCTTGGGATAATTTATTTTTCCCCTGTAATACATAAAATATTTAATCATACAAGGGATATGCCAAACATGCTGTTTTTTACTTGTATTCATTGTATTCATTCACTTGAAAGACAGAATATAACCACATTGTAATTTTTATATTTCCTGAAAGATTTTGCTGGGGCATATAGCTATAAGGGAAAGAAAAAAGAGTTAAAATGAGTTAGAAGGGAAATATCAAGAATGAGAGAGTTAGAAGGAAAACATTCAGAATGAAAGAATTAGGAGGAGAACATCAAGAGAGTTAGAAGAAGTAAAACCTCAAGAGAGACAAAAGGGACATTTCTGGATAGAGATAAGAAAAGAGAATATAGAATACAAAATGAAGAATAGAGAATAAAGATGGAACACATCAAGAGAGATTGTAAGTGTCTTTTTCCCTTACTCCTTCAGATGGAAAAGTGCAATACATGCTGACTGCCTAACTTCCCTTTGAGCCCTGCGCTGATTGCAGCTGGTCCTCCAGGCAGCAAAAACTGCTTAGTTGTTAAAAGTGCTGACTGCTCTTACAATGGACCTGAGTTCATTTCTAGGCACCCCAACGGGCCACGCACAACCTCTTGTTACTCAAGCTCCATGGGATTTGATGTCCTCTTCTAGATTCCACAGGCACCTCCAATCGACTGGCATGTAGTACACATGCACAAATGTACACACAAGTAAAAACTAAAAATAAACCATAAAAACCAGTGTTCTCTGTCAAAAACAAAATTTTTTTCCCGCTTTTCAATTGTTCTGACAAAACACCATAACCAAAACCAATTTGAGGGAGAAAGAATTATTTCATCTGACAAATCCCTGGGTCACAATATATCACAGAGGAAGTTAGGGCAGAAACTTAAGGCAGGAACTTGAAGCAAGAACTGAAGCAAAATCCTTGGAGGAATGCTGCTTACTGGCTTGCTCAGTCTGCATCATATATAATCCAGGACCAATTTCTCAGCCTGTGGTACATGAATAGTGAGTTGGGCCCTCACTCACAAATCATTTTTCAAGAAAATGTCCTCCAGACTTGCCTACTGGCAATCTTGTGGAAGCATTTTATTAATTGGGGTTCCTATTCCTAGATAATTCCATCTTGGGTCAAATAAACAAACTAAAATAAAAGCCAGGACAAGGTTTGAATGATAAAATCCCCTCTAGGCTCAATTGTGTGCTCACTTGGTCCCAACTGTTGGTGCTCCTGGGAGAAGTTGTGAAACTTCCTGATCTGGAGAGCTGGAGGAATCCTTCATGTCCTGCCAGTCTTCCCTCATAGCTCACAGCTCACCCTCTCATTGAGGCCATGCTAAGCCCTCTAGTAAAACTGTCACCTTCCCCATCCTTCACTCACACTGTGCATCACCTGTTACCTATCACAAGAGGGTGTGGATATACTGCAGTGTGAAC
The DNA here is from genome assembly GCA_902168415.1 of Peromyscus melanophrys. Classification (NCBI taxonomy): domain Eukaryota; kingdom Metazoa; phylum Chordata; class Mammalia; order Rodentia; family Cricetidae; genus Peromyscus; species Peromyscus melanophrys. Next base: position 14,565 of record CABHPR010146120.1, read on the forward strand.
CTGAGGGTGAATCGGGATGAGATCATGACCCCCTTTCTGCCCCTTGCAGGTGCAGGGGTCAGGCAAGAAGTGCTGGGCTTCTGGCTTAGGACACCAGTTTGAGAATGCTCTTTCCCAGATGCAATGATTTTTTAAAATTTAAATTTATTCATTTTTTTATTTTATAATTTAATTTAATTTTACATATCAGTTCTCCCCCTTGTTCTCCCCCTCCCCCCCACTTTCCCCCCATTTCCCACTCCCCATTTCCCAACCCCTCCATGGCAAACACTCCCCTGAGGATTGAGTTCAACTTGGTAGATTCAGTCCAGGCAGGTCCAGTCCCCTCCTCCCAGGCTGAGCCAAGTGTTCCTGTATAAGCCCCAGGTTCCAAACAGCCAGCTCATGCCCTGAGGACAGGTCCCGGTCCCACTGCCTGGATGCCTCCCAAACAGATCAAGCTAATCAACTGTCTCACTTATCCAGAGGGCCTGATCCAGTTGGGGGCTCCTCAGCTATTGGTTCATAGTTCATGTGTTTCCATTTGTTTGGCAATTTGTCCCTGTGCTTTTTCCAACCTTGGTCTCAACAATTCTCGCTCATACAAACCCCCCTCTTTCTGGCCAATTGGACTCCTGGAGCTCCACCTGGGGCCTGGCCTTGGATCTCTGCATCCGGTTCCCTCAGTCTTTGGATGAGGTTTCTAGCACGACAATTAGGGTGTTTGGCCATCCTATCACCAAAGTAGGTCAGTTCGGGCTGTCTCTCGACCATTGCCATATTGCCTGTATGTATGTACATCTGTACGTGTGTGGTGTGTGTGTGTGTGTGTGTGTGTGTGTGTGTGTGTGTGTGTACCATGTGCTTGCCTATTGCCTGTGGAGGTCAGAGAAGAGCACTGGATCACCTACAACTGGAGTTATGAATGGTTGTGAGCCACTATGTGAGATCTGAGAATTAAACCAAGGTCATGTACAAAAGCGTCAGGTATTCTTAACTGCAGAGCCATCTCTCTAGCCTAAGATGAACTGATCTTTGACCGGTGCATCAGTGTTAGAATATTACTCCTGAAAAGATCTGAAGAACTGTGTCTTCATCAGAGTCAGCACTGACTAGGTAGAGCACAGCCTTGTTCTATTATTCTCTAATTACTCATTCAAGTTGTGTTTTTAATTTATTTATAAATAAAATCATCATTGGAATATTTGCATTCTTAACTCAAAGTATGCTTCCTAGAGTCCTGGTAAATAAGGACAGAAACTCTGTCTTTTAAAAAGGATGAATATGTATCAGTGGGAACAGTGCTTTCTCAGCATGCCCAAAGCCTGGCGTTCAGGCCCCGGCACTACATAGACCACACATGGTAGGACATACCTAGATCCAGCCCACCGGTGACGGCAGGAGGGTAAGTTCAAGGTCAGTCTTGGATACCTAGAGATATGTTCAAGGCTAACCACAGCCATACAAGACCCTTTCTAAGAGGGCGAGAGAGAGAGAGAGAGAGAGAGAGAGAGAGAGAGAGAGAGAGAGAGAGAGAGCGCTCTACCTATCATGCTTGCCATGTGATACACCCTCAGCCATGTTGTGATGTAGAACAAAGCCCTCCATAGCAAATGTTGTGGCCCCTTGACCTTGACCTTCAAATTTCCATATTTGGGAGCAAAATAAACTTCTTTATTAATTATTTGGATTTGAATATGTTGTGATAGCAGCAGAAAATATGAAGTAGGAGTCAACATCTCTAGAACTCAGGAACACTAGCTTGTGTGATACATCGTTTAGGTGACCACAATCCAGATGGGATGGCTATTCTTGGTTGTCAACTTGACTACATCTGGAATTAATTAAAACCCCAAAATGTGGGGCATGTGTACGAAATACTTTAGCTTAATTTGAAGTAGGAAGATCCACTTCTAATCTAGATCTTTGAGCTAGTAAAATGCACCTTTAATCCAGATCTTTTGAGTTGGAAAAACCCACCTCTAATCTGGGCCACACCTGCAGGAAGTCTATCTAAGGACATGGAAAAATGAAGCTTTGATCTTGGCCTGCTTGATCTTGCCTAACTAGCAAGTCAATTCCTTCACTGGCATTTGAGCCGACTTCGTAGGGATTTCAGCACATACTGAAGACCAGCTGAGACATCCAACGTTGTGGAGTGAACAACTACTGGATTCTTGAACTGTACCTTTGCCAGCGTTGGATTAGCTGGACTGCTTTAAGTCATCCTAACACATTCCCTCTTTATATATATATAGAGAGAGACTCGTTCTACAAACTCTGCTATGCTAGAGAACCCTGACTAGTACACCAGATATTCACTCAGGGTCTGGTGACTTTACCCCCTTCAGCTCCTGCTTTGACTCAGACTCTTGAAGCAACAAAATAGCAAGTTTACACACAGGTAGACATGGATCTCTTTTTCTTTAGATTCTGCTACCCTCGATATTGTTTGATAAAGTTCCCTCCTGCCAAAATTAGCCAGATTTTATTTCTTCTGGTAGGTAAGCCTGGGAATTTCAATGAAACATTTCTATCATTTCAAAAACTAGCCAACAGAAGATTTACTCAGAGGCTAAGGGACTTCCAAAGCAAGCATTTACTAACTCCACCTTGCCCTTTTCCTTTCCCTCCTCCTGCCCTCCTCTTCTTGAGAGAATCTTTCTCTGTAGCTCTGGCTGGCCTTGAACTCACAGCGAACATCACAAGTGTTGAGATTACAGGCATGAGCCACCCTGCCTTCCCTGTCTCTTATTGTAAAACTTTTAAGAACACAGTTGATATCTATCTACCAATCTCTACCAATACAACACTGGAATGTGTAAAGATAAAAATGTTTCAGAGGGCCTGATTTGCATAGCAATGTTTACTGTTTACCCATATGTATAGAAGGGTGGCAGAAAAATTCAAGGAGTCAGGGAATTCGTAGGGACATGGTATTAATGGTGAGTGCAGAGGCTATGATCCCTTGTTACAGTCACTCCCTCTCCTGCATATGTCTCCTTGGCAGATGATAAGGACCAAATAAAGACAACAGCATCAGATGATTAATAATTGGGTACATTTTAATAAACACTTCAGAAATCAAACTCCTGTCTGGCTGATTAAGCAAAGCAAGTACTTTCGTTTCCATTTTAGCAAGAAAGCAGAGGATAAGATCCTCTCAACTGCCTCACGTGCCAGTCAGCCAAAGAGTGAGAAATCCAACAGCGTGTATAGCCAGGTAGAAAGGTGGGTGTCATGGGAAGGAATAAGAAATGAGAAAAAAGGGGGGCAGGTATACCAAGGAAGCTCCCTCAGGGCTTGAGGGTCAGCTTGGATCTCATGCCATTAAGCCATAAGAAAGGGACAATCCACCCCATCTCCCATGAAGGAAGCTGAGAATTCATGGATAAACTCTTGAGTTCTGGCTTTGGTAAAGGCTATGTTCCCTTCATAACAATCCAAGGCAATACCTATGTGCCTTGGACAGTAGTGCAGGGTCTGGGAGGACTCAGAGCTAGTTCAGACCCAGACCCCTGCTGAAGACAGCTGCAGGGTTCAGAGTCCATGAGATGCCTTTTGCATCTTTTTTTAAAACATTTTTTATTAGGAAATTTTTCATTCATTTTACATACCAACCACAGATGCCCCTCTTTTCACATCTCCTGCCCCCCCCAGCCTCCTCCCCAACCCATCTCCCCATTCCCTTCTCTGACAAGGTAAGGCCTCCCATGTGGAGTCAGCAGAGCCTGGTACATTCAGTTGAGACAGGTCTAAGCCCCTACCCCTGCATCAAGGCTGTGCAAGGTGTCCCACCATAGGTAGTAGGCTCCAAAAAGCCAGCTCATGCACCAGGGGTGGATCCTGATCCTACTTCCAGGGGCCCCTTAAGCAGATCAAGCTACACAACTGTCTCGATTATGCAGAGGGCCTCGTCTAGTCCCTTGGAGGCTCCACAGCTGTTGGTCTAAAGTTCATGAGTTCCTCCTAGCTTAGTTTGATTGTCTCTGTAGGTTTCCCCATCTTAATCTTGATGCCCCTTGCTCATAAAATCCCTCTTCTCTCTCTTCGACTGGACTCCTGGAGCTCACCCTGGTGCTTGGCTGTGAATCTCTGCATCTGCTTCCATCAGTTACTGGATAAAGGCTCTATGATGACAGGTAGGGTATTCACTGATCTGATCACTGGGGTAAGTTAGTTCAGGTACCCTCTCCACTGTTGCTAGTAGTCTAAGGTGGGGTCATCCTTGTGGATTCCTGGGAACTTCCCTAGCACCAAGTTTCTCCCTATCCCCATGATGTCTCCCTGTATCATGGTATCTCTTTCATTGCTCTCCCACTCCATTCCTGTTCCATCCAACTCGACCGTCCCATTCCCTTATGTTCTCATCCCCCATCTGCTACCCTCTATTGCCCCACCTCACCTCCAGTTTACTCATGGAGATCTCATCTATGCCTTTTGCATCTTATGATGCAGTAGGATGCCTTCTCCAGTATTCGCACCTGAGCCTTGGGCTCCTTATCCCCCAGAATCTCACCGGGCAGCGGTGGCGCACACCTTTAATCCCAGCACTCAGGAGGCAGAGCCAGGGGGATCTCTAAGTTTGAGGCTAGCCTGGTCTACAGAGCGAGATCCAGGACAGGCACCAAAACTACACAGAGGTACCCTGTCTGGGAAAAAAAACACACACACAAAACAAAACAAAAAAATACCTCAAGTCAGTTTATTTCTATACCAGTCGGTGTTTTTTTTCTTCCTCTGTCACAGTAGCTGAAAATAGACAACAAAAACAACAACAGCAATAACAACAACAACAACAAAACCAGTGTTATTACTTAAGACAGAAAAAAGAGTTTTGTTAACTGTGGTGTTTGAATAGAAATGGCTTCTATAGGCTCATATATTTGAATGCTTGGTCATTAGGTGTGGTCTCATTGGAGGAAGTGTATCACTGGGGAGTGAACTTTTCAAGATGCTCAAGCCAGGCCCAGTGTCTCTCTCTTTCTGCTGCCTGCAGATCTGGATGTAGAACTCTCAAGCTACTTCTCCAGCACCATGTCTGACTGCATGTCACCATGCTCCCCATCAAAATGACATGGACTAAACCTCTGAAACTGAAAGCAAGCCCCAGTTAAATGTTTTCCTTCATAAGAGTTGCCACGGTCATGGTGTCTCTTCACAGCAATAGAACACTCACTGAGACATTAATCAAATTCAAAAGATGACTTTACCAAGAACTGTATATGCCAAAGCTTTAGAGTCATCTCCTCTCACTTGTCTGAACGACTATTTTAAAAATTAACAACTGTTGATGAGGATGTGAAGAAAAGTTGGTGAGACTATAAATTGGTAAGTTTTTTTCTTTTTTTTTTTGAGATAGAATCTTATTTTGTAACACAGGCTGTCCTATAACTCACCGTGTAGACTAGACTCACAGGGATCTGCCTGCCTTTGTCTGCCAAGTACAAGGATTAAGGGTGTGTGCCTCCAGACACTGCTGCTACAGCCATTTTTTAAGTATGGAACATCCTTAAAAAATTTAAAGTAATGACACATACCTTTAATCCCAGCACTTAGGAGGCAGAGGCAGGCAGATCTCTGTGAGTTCAAGGCCAGCCTGGGCTACAGAGAGAGTTGCAAGAGAGCCAGGGTTACATAGGGAGACCCTGTCTCAAAACAAAGAAAAGAAATTGAAAACAGGTGGCCTGCAAATATGAGGCTTGCCTAACATTCTTGAGGACCTAATTCAATCCCAAGTATTAAATAAACAAATCATACACACACACACACACACACACACACACACACACACAC
>CABHPR010146121.1:0-19233 GCA_902168415.1 Peromyscus melanophrys
GCAGACTGGTCTCAAATGGCAAAGAAACACAATATATACAAATAAATGAATCTACTACTTTTGCCTGAATGCTAAAAAATATTTTAAGAGAAGAGATACTTATTAATTTTAAAATTCTTTTTAAATTTATATTTATTTTACATGCATGTGTCCTTTGTGTTTATGTCTATGCACCACATGCAGGTAATGCCCATGGGGATTGGAAGAAAGAATTAGATCTCCTGAAACTGGAGTTACAGAAGGTTGTGAGCCACCATGTTGGAAATAAAACCTGGGTCCTCTGATAGGTCAACCAGTGCTCTTAATTGCAGAGCCATCATTCGTGGCCAATTTTGAAAAGCACTAAAGATGTGTAACATTTGGACTTCAGGTACTAAAATTCCATAGGACAAAATTTAATGTAGTCTAATGATAACTACATAAAACAGAAATTTGAAGTGTCCAAAACCTGAAGAGCACAAAACTGCTACCTCTGTCTGAAATATTTCTCTACATTTATAGATTGTTTCATTCGATCTGCTACAGAACTCCAGATCTAAAGCTCAATAAAATACAAAGTGAAATTTAAGTATATCATCCCTGATAAAGCAGGGAGGGGCTTGGACCTACCTCAATTGAATGTAGTTGGCTTAGCTGTCAGCCCATTGGAGAACTTACCCTGTTGGAGGAAAGGATGAAGGGGTGGGAATGTGGGGGGTGAGTAGGGAGAGGGATGAGAGGGGGATCTGTGGTTGGTATGTAAAATGAATAAAAATAATTAAATAAAAAAATGTCCAGCTGGAAAAAAAATGAAACAAGTTTCACAGATCTACCCTTCAATGAAATAATCTGAGCACCACTTTTTGAGATGCTCATGGCCTCTTTTTTACATTAATCTTTGTTACATGCATATGCACATATTTTCCTAAATACATAAGTACAATACAATTTTTGATCTGTATTATGTGACTTCTATGTATGTTTCTTTTTTTTTTCTTTTGATTTTTTCAAGACAGGGTTTCTCTGTGTAGTTTCGGTGCCTGTCCTGGATCTTGCTCTGTAGAACAGGCTGGCCTGGAACTCACAGAGATTCAAATGGCTCTGCCTCCCGAGTACTGGAATTAAAGGCGTGCACCACTACCACCTGGATACTATGTATATTTCTAGGGACCATCATTTGGTAATGGCTAACTAATTGATATGCTCTTCCTTGAGGAAATTTTAAAAAAATAGGATGACAACAGCAAAATTACAATATGATCCCTCAGTTTACTCATTATAGTATAAGTGTAATAGGAGAAAATAAATAAAAAACATATTATGAACTAGGCATATGTGGTAGTTTGAATTTAAGCTCATAACTGGTGGCACTATTAGGAAGTGTGGCCTTGTTGGAGTAAGTATGGCCTTGTTGGAAGAACTAGAACTGTGTCATTGTGGGACTGGGCTTTGAGGTCTTCCATGCTCAAGAAATAACCAGTATCACACGTCACTTCCTTTTACCTGTGGGTCAAGGTGTAGGATTATCAGCTCCTCCTCCAGCATTATGTCTGCTTACATGTTACCATGTCACACCATGATGATAATGGACTAAACCTCTAAAAATGAAAGCCACCCCAAATAATTAAATGTTTTCCTTTTAAGAGACTGCAACTGTTCCCTGAGACAAAGCCTGCCAGCACCCGACTAGACTAAGAGGTGGGTCTTTATCCTCATACTTGAACTCCCCAGCCCCTAGGCTCTGAGCCCAGGGGCACAACCCTGTGCCCCTACACCCCCACCATTGCAGTTCCAGGTTCAGGCCAGTTGGCAGGCAGGCCTCTTGCACACAGGTCAGACTACCACCATCCCCCATCAGACCCTGTAACCTAAGCCCCAACGCCCCCAAATCCCACCCACATTCCAAGACTGCAACCGTTCCCTGAGACAGAGCCTGCCAGCACCGAACTGGACTAAGAGACCAGTTGGCAGGCAGACCTCCTACAGACAGGTCAGACTACCACAATCTACCACACACTAAGACTGCAGCTACTCCCTGAGACAGAGATCACTAGCGCCAGTTGGACTAAGAGCTGCTCCCTAAGACAAAAAGTCCATCAACTAGACCAAGAGCTCCCACTGGATGAAGAGTATCAATCAGACCAAGAGAGGCTCCCTCAGACACAGACACCACTTGCTCCAAGTGAAGAAAGAGATGGGTAGAAGCCAGTGCAAAAATACAATCAACAACATAAAAATCAATATGGCTCCATCAGAACTTACATCAGCAAGACCTGAACATCCCAACACAGAAGAAACAGAAGATATCTACCATAAAAATGATTTTAAGAAGGTATTAGAGATCTGAAAAGAGAAAATGAAAAATCCCCTTAAAGAAATCCAGGAAAAGTCAAACAAAAAATGGGAAGAAATCAGTAAATCCCTTGAAAGCCAAGAGAAAGCAATTAAACAAGTGAGGCAAACAGTTCAAGATTTCAAAACTGAAACGGAGTCAATAAAGAAGACACAAACTGAGGTAATACTAGAAGTGGAAAATCTGAGTAAACAAACAGAAACTACAGATGTGAGTATAACCAACAGAATGCAAGAGATGGAAGAGAGGATCTATGGCATTGAAGATACAGTAGAAGGAAAAGATTCATCAGTTAAAGAAAACACTAAAGCCAACAAAGTCATGACCCAAAATGTACAGGAAATTTGGGACACCATGAAAAGACCAAACCTAAGAATAATAGGGATAGAAGAAGAGAATACCAACTCAAAGGCACAAAAAATATATTCAAGAAAATCAGAGAAGAAAACTTTCCCAACCTAAAGAAGGAAATGCCTATAAAAATACAAGAAGGTTACAGAACACCAAATAGACTGGATCCACAAAAAAAAAAGTCCCCTCGCCACATAATAATTAAACCACTGAAGCCGGGTGTTGGTGGCGCACGCCTTTAATCCCAGCACTTGGGAGGCAGAGCCAGGCGGATCTCTGTGAGTTCGAGGCCAGCCTGGGCTACCAAGTGAGCTCCAGGAAAGGCGCAAAGCTACACAGAGAAACCCTGTCTCGAAAAACCAAAAAAAAAAAATAATAATTAAACCACTGAACATACAGAATAAAGAAAAAATATTAAGAGCTGCAAAGGAAAAAGGCCAAGTAACATATAAAGGCAGACACATAAGAATAACACTTGACTTCTCAATGGAAACTGTAAAAGCCAGAAAGTCCTGGACAGATGTTATGCAGATACTAAGAGACCATGGATGCCAACCCAGACTGCTATACCCAGCAAAACTCTCAATCAACATAGACGGAGTAAACAAAATATTCCATGATAAAACCAGATTTAAACAATATCTCTCCACAAACCCAGCCCTACAGAAAGCACTTGAAGGAAAAATCCAACCTAAGGAAGTTAGATACACCCATGAAAATACAGGCAATTGATAGTCCCATACCAACAAATACCAAAGAAGGGAAACAAAACACTACCACCAAAAAATAACAGGTATTAACAATAACAGGTCATTAATATCCATCAATATCAATGGTCTCAATTCACCTATAAAAAGACACAGGCTAACAGAATATATAAAAAAACAAGGTCCATCCTTCTGCTGCATACAAGAAACACACCTCAACTTCAAAGACAGACAACACCTCAGAATAAAAGGCTGTGAAAAGACTTTCCAATCAAGTGGATTTCAGAAGCAAGCTGGTGTAGCTATCCTAATATCTAATAAAATAGACTTTAAACTAAAATCAATTGAAAGAGATCGGGAAGGACACTACATATTTATCACAGGGAAAATTCAACAAGATGAAGTCTCAAGTCTGAATATTTATGGCCCAAATACAAGGGCACCCATATATGTAAAAGGAACATTACTAAAGCTTAAATCGCACATCAAACCCCATATACTAGTAGTGGGAGACTTCAACACCACACTCTCACCAATGGACAGGTCTGCCAGACAGAAACTTAACAGAGAAATAAGGGAACTAACAGATATTATGACTCAAATAGACTCAATAGATATCTACAGAATATTCCACCCTAACACAAAAGAATATATCTTCTTTTCAGCACCACATGGAACCTTCTCCAAAATCGACCACATGATTGGTCACAAAGCAAATCTCAACAGATACAAAAAAAATCAAAATAACCTCCTGTGTTTATCAGACCACCATGGCTTAAAGTTAGATTTCAACAACAACAAAAATTACAGAGAGCCTACAATGTCATGGAAACTGAATAATGTCCAATTGAATCACCAATGGGTCAAGGAAGAAATAAAGAAAGAAATTAAAGATTTCCTAGAATTCAATGAAAATGAATGTACAACATACCCAAACTTATAGGACACTATGAAAGTAGTGCTAAGAGGAAAATTCATAGGTATAAATGACCACATAAAGAAGTTGGACAAATCTCACACTAGTGACTTTACAGCACACTGAAAGCTCTAGAACAAGAAGAAGCAAACTCACCCAGGAGAAACAGACTCCAGAAAATAATCAAATTCAGGGATGAAATCAATAAAATAGAAACAAAGAGAACAATACAAAAAAATTAATGAAACAAAGAGTTGGTTCTTTGAGAAAACCAACAAAATATATAAGCCTTTATCCAAATTAACCAAAAAGCAGAGAGAGAGCATCCAAATTAACAAAAATCAGAAATGAAAAGGGAGACATAATAACAGACAATGAGGAAATCCAGAGAATCATCAGGTCAAACTTCAAAAACCCGTACTCCACAAAATTGGAAAATCTGAAAGAAATGGATGGTTTTCTGGACAGGTACCCCATACCAAAGTTAAATCAAGACAGATAAACTATTTAAATAGACCAATACCCCCTAAGGAAATAGAAACGGTCATTAAAAGTCTCCCAACCAACAAAAGCCCAGGACCAGATGGTTTCAGCGCAGAATTCTACCAGATTTTCAAAGAAGAGCTAATACCAATACTCTTCAAATTGTTCCACACCATAGAAACAGAAGGAACATTACCAAATTCTCTTGATGAGGCTACAGTTACCCTGGTACCCAAACCACACAAAGATGCGGCAAAGAAAGAGAATTACAGACCAATCTCCCTCATGAACATTGATGCAATAATACTCAATAAAATATTGGTTAACTGAATCCAGGAAAATATCAAAAGAATTATCCACCATGACCAAGTAGGCTTCAACCCAGGGATGCAAGGATGGTTCAACATATGAAAATCTGTCAATGTAATGCTCCATATAAACAAACTGAAAGAAAAAAAACATATGATCATCTCATTGGATGATGAAAAAGCCTTTGACAAAATCCAACACTCCTTCATGATAAAGGTTTTAGAGAAATCAGGAATACAAAGAATATACCTAAACATAATAAAGGCAATTTACAGCAAGCCAACAGCCAACATCAAATTAAATGGAGAGAAACTCAAAACGATTCCACTAAAATCAGGAACAAGACAAGGCTGTCCACTCTCCCCATACTTATTCAATATAGTACTTGAAGTTCTAGCTAGAGCAATAAGACAACAAAAGATCAAGGGGATACAAATTGGAAAGAAGTCAAACTTTCATTATTTGCAGATGATATGATAGTATACATAAGTGACCCCAAAAATTCTACCAGAGAACGCCTACAGTTGATAAATTCCTTCAGTAAGGTGGCAGGATACAAGATTAACTCAAAAAAAAAAATCAGTAGCCCTCCTTTATATAAATGAAAAAGGTGCTGAGAAAGAAATCAGAGAAACATCACCCTTTACAATAGCCACAAATAATATGAAATTCCTTGGGGTAACTCTAACTAAGCAAGTGAAAGACCTGTATGATAAGAACTTTAAGTCCCTGAAAAAAGAAATTGAAGAAGATGTCAGAAAATTGAAAGATCTCCCATGCTCATGGATGGGTGGAATCAACATAGTAAAAATGGCAACCTTACCAAAAGCATTCTACAGAGTCAATGCAATCCCCATCAAAATCCCAGCACAATTCATCACAGACTTGGAAAGAATAATATTTAACTTCACATGGAAAAACAAAAAACCCAGTGTAGCTAAAAGAATCCTGTATAATAAAGCAACCTCTGGAGGCATCATGATCCCTGACCTCAACCTCTACTATAGAGCTACTGTAATAAAAAAAAAAAAAAAAGCTTGGTACTGTCATAAAAACCATCATGTGGACCAATGGAATCGAATTGAAGGAATTGAAGACCCTGACATTAATCCGCACACCTATGAACATATAATTTTTGACAAAGAAGTCAAAACTGTACAATGGAAAAAAGAAAGCATCTTCAACAAATTGTGCTGGCATAACTGGATGTCAACATGTAGAAGATTGCAAATAGATCCATATCTGTCACCCTGCATAAAACTCAAGTCCAAGTGGATCAAAGACCTCAAAATAAATCCAGTTACACTGAACTTGATAGAAGAGAAAGTAGGATTTGGCACAGAAGACTACTTCCTAAGTATAACCTAAGTAGCACAGACACTGAGAGCGATAATTAATAAATGGGACCTCCTGAAACTGAGAAGCTTTTGTAGAGCAAAGGACATGGTCAATAAGACCAAACAACAGTCCACAGAATGGGAAAAGATCTTCACCAACCCCACATCTGACAGAGGGCTGATATCCAAAATATATAAATAACTCAAAAAGCTAGACATCAGAATATTGAACAATCCAATTAAAAAATGGGCTACAGAGCTAACAGAGAATTCTCAACAAAAGAATCTCAAATGGCTGAAAGGCATTTAAGAAACTGCTCAATATCCTTAGTCATCAGGGAAATGCAAATCAAAACAACTCTGAGATACCATCTTACACCTGTCAGAAAGGCTAAGATCAAAAATACTGAAGACAGCTTATGTTGGAGTGGATGTGCAGCAAGGGGAACTCTCCATGGGACTGGACTAGGCCCTTTGGATATGGAAGACGGTTGTTTGGCTTGAACAGTTTGGGGGGCACCCAGGCAGGGGGATCAGGATCTGTCCCTGGTCTATGGGCAGGCTTCTGGAATCCAGTGCCTGTGGCGTGACAACTTGCACAGCCTTGGTGCAGTAGGAAGGGGCTTGGACTTGCCTAAGCTCAGTGTGCTGGGCTCTGCTGACTCCCCATGGGAGACCTCGATTTGGGGGATGTGGGGATGCGGAGTGGCTTGGGAAAGAGGGTTGGGGATGGGAGGAGGGAGGAGGGGTGATCTGTGGGTAGTATGTGAAGTGAGTAGAAAATTTCTTAACTAAAAAAAAAAGAGAAAAAAAAGAGTTGCCATCATCATAGTGTCTCTACATAGCAATAGAAACCCTAAGACAGCATATATTATAGTAAATTTTTGAAAGAAACATTTGCAATTTAATATTGAATTCCCTCTACCTATATCAGAAACAGAGAATGAACAGCCTGCCAATGGGAAATCTAAAACATTCCTTAGCATATACTGAAAATATAAATGATTTTGTCCATGTATTCCATTTCAAATGTTATCCTGTTAGGAGAAATATAATTTCTTTAATTGGAAAATAATATCAGACAGAAAAAGAAACATGTAAATGATCACTGAGTGCTGATCAGTGTTTTTTTTTAATTATCAGTGAATAATAAACATTGACCACCTGAATCCCAATTGAATCCAATTTTATATTAGTAAAATATTTAGTCTGGATGTGGTAATGTTCACATGTAATTCATCACCCAAGAGAAAGAAGCAGAAGTCACAAGTCTGAGGTCAACCTGGACTACAAAGCAAATTCCAGGCAACTGATAGCTATATAAAGACAAACTTTATCTAAAAAAGAAAAGCCTCAGCTAGAAGGTTGCTTTAGTAATATTCAGGTTTATTTCTACCAGTCACATGATATTGTGAGTTTTAGTATGACAAACACCCAATCTGAAGCACTGCCTCATTATGAGCTAAAGTAATCACACTGTACCTCACAGTAGCATTATACATTGTGGTCTACCTACATACTATTCTCATAAACACAGTAAGAATCTAGTATAGCAGAATTAATTATTTCTATATAGTGAATAATAACATATAGGGAAGTTTTAGCATATATAGAAGGAAAAATACTTCATAGACTGAGAAAATACATTGGCTTCGGATGTCACTAAGGGGTATAATGTAGCTAAAAGTTTCTGCAGGCCTTCATTGCCTCTGTTATGTGATCATTAATTTTTCTTACTAGAATTACTAGATCTTGACTCTGTGTCATGTAACAGCAAGTAGAATGTGGCAAAAATATCCCAAATGTCATTAAAGTCCTCCAACATAATGATTCCATTCATAATCTTGTTTGCTGACATGCTAGATTAACATTTTATAAATCATGTTTGGAAATATGCATTTTAAGATGTAATGTTATATATCAAATGGTTTAAAGTTGTAGTGTTGGTTAATTATTGAGGGATTATATTTCATTGTTTTTTATTTTGGGTGATTTTATTCATTTATGCAATGCATGTAAACATATTCAACCTACTTATCTTCATGCTAGTAATACCCCATTCTTCCCCACAAGTTCCCCTTCTACTTCTATTAGTATTTTTGTATACAGGATTGTGCAGATAGACATATAAACTGTGTTCATAATTCCATTATCCTTGTAAAATGTTAATAAGAAATTAGTCTTAAACAAAAAAACAGATTCAAAATAAAACTGTTTGGCAGTCTGTAAATGGCAGTATATTTTTCTGTACATGCATTTTGATAAATTATCCAGAAATTTGTTTCCTGATATGGTAAGTTATCATACACACAAAATACAATACATACATACACAGTATATATACTGAGTGTATAAATAAACATATACATACATATACACATATATATTACATATAACCATGTATACTATATAATTATATAATACATTATATAATGTAGATGAAATTCTAAACAGTCTTAGTAAATAAGAAACATAAAACAGAGGAAATAGCCAAAGAGATCAGAGCAATAGCCATGACTAGCTTTAGCTTACCACCAGCAGCAGCTTCCCCAAAGAGATAAAGTTTTTTCTGCCTAACTTGTGTTTTTATTGCCTTTCTGTTCTGCCTTTTCATTGACTCTAAGTCCAGCCACATGACTTCCTCATCACTGCCTGTCTTTACAGACCTTCAGGTCTCTATGGTTGGTCCTGGGATTAAAGGCTCATGTCACCATGCTTGGCTGTGTCTTTGACCACATAGAGACTTTGCCTGCCATGATCAGATTAAGGGCATGTGCTACCACTGCTGGACTTCTGCTTAATGGATATTTGACCTCTGATCTCCAGGCAACTTTATTTTTTAACCTACAAATAAAATATCACCACAATATGTGAACACATATATAATCATATTAAATGTACATCCACGGTAAGACACCAACCACCGACCACTAACACTTCATAAAGCCTGCCCAACAGCCCCAAACTGCACCATTTTGCTGGGCCCCACATTTCAGCCCACAACTCCAGAAGCTTTACCTGAGGCCAAGCTGGTTCTAGGGACCCAAAGTAAGACATCTTCACAGCCAGCTAATACACCCTAAAGCTGGCTCAATAGCCTCCAACTGCACTGCTCCACTGAGGTCCATATTCTAGCCCACAACCTTGTCAGAAAACTTGTGCTGTACTAAATGCCATGTTGTACTAGGAATCCAAGAGACCAAGCAGGTTTCAAGAACTCCAGAGGCAACACAGATATTTGGAACTGCATAGTCTATTCCAAGAGGTCTTGATGGCTGAAAAATCCCCAACAGAGATATGCTACAGGACCTGAAGACTCGCTAGTCACCAGAACTTCTGGCCACTTAGGCTAGAAGACCAGAGAAGAAACCAAAATAAAAACATAATCCATCTTTCTGTTACATTAAAAAAAAAAGTACCTCAACACTGAAGATAGGCATTATTTCCAAGCTAATGGATCTAAGAAGCAAGCTGGTGTAGCTATCCTAATATCTATCTAACAAACTAGACCAACCAAAATTTATCAAAAGAGATGGAGAAGGACATTCATAGTCATCAAAGGACAAATCTACCAAAAAGCTGCTGCAATTCTTAATGTCTATGCCCCAAATTCAAGGGCACTCACAGGTGTAAAAGAAACAATACTGAAGCTTAAATCATACATTGAACCTCAAACATTAATTTTAGGAGACTTCAATACCCTGCTGTCATCAATGGAAAGGTCATCCAGACAAAAACTAAAAAAAGAAATTGTGAAGCTAACAGATACTATGACTCATAGTGACCTAACCAATATCTACAGAACATCTCACCTAAACAACAAAAGAATATAACTTCTTCTCACCACCTCATGGAATATTCTCCATAATTGACCACATACTCAGTCACACAGCAAGTTTCAACAGATACAAGAAAATTGGAATAACCCCTTTACCTATCAGTTCACCATGGATTAAAGCTGGGTATCAACAACAACGAAAACAACAAAATCTACAAATTCATGGAAACTTAACAACTCTATTGAATCACCACTGAGTCAAGGGAGAAATTAAATATTTGCTAGAATTCAATAAAATTGAATGAAAAACTTACTCAAACTTATGGGACACAATGAAAACAGAGCTAAAAGGAAAGTTCAGAGCACTAAGTGCCTTTCACAAAGAAATTAGAGAGCTCTCATACTTAAAACCTAATAGTACACCTGAAAATTCTAGAACAAAAAGAAGCAAGCATACTCAAGAAGAGTAGATGGCAGCTAATCAAACTGAGGTCTGAGATCAACAAAATAAGAACAAAGAGAACAACACAAAGAATCAATGAAAAATAGATTTTTGAGATTTTTTTCTTTGAGAAAAACAATAAGATAGACAAACCTTTATCCAAACTAACTAAAATACAGGGAGAGAATATCCAAACTAACAAAATCAGAAATGAAAAGACAGATATCCAAAGGATCATTAGGTAATACTTCAAAAACCTATACTATACAAAATTGGAAAAATCTAAAAGGAACGGACAATTTTCTTGTTAGATGCCACTTGTCAAAGTTAAACCAAGATCAGATTGACTATTTAAATAGAATTATGACCCATAAGAAAATAGAAGCAGTCATTAAAAGTCTCCCAACTGAAAAAAAGTACAGGGGCAGATGGTTGTAATGAAGAATTCTACCAGACTTTCAAAGAAAACCTAATACCAATACTCATCAAATTCTGTAAGGCAAATTATACTATCACAAGGACAAAAAGGTAGCCCACAGAATGATGAAAGGTCTTCAGTAATCCCACATCTGTCAGAGGGCTGATTTCCAAAATATATAAAAACTCAAGAAACTAGACGTGAACAAACAGTATAATCCAATTAAAAATGAGGTACAGATCTAAACAGAGAATTCTCAACAGAGGAATTTCAAATGATGAGAAGCAGTTAAAGAAATCTCCAGCATCCTTATCCAAGAAAGTACAAATCAAAATGACTTTGAGATTTCATCATACAAATATCAAAATAACTAAGACCAAAAACACAAGTGGCAGCTCATGCTGGTGAGGATGTGGAGTAAAGGAAACCCTCCTCCATTGCTGATGGGAGTGCAAACTTGGACAACCATTTTGGAAATCAATATAGTGTTTTCTCTGAAAATTGAGAATCCACCCACCTCAATTCCCAGCTATAACACTCCAGGGCATATACCCAGAGGATAACTCAATGATACCACAAGGATAATTACTCAACTATGTTAATAGCAGTTTTATTTATAAGAGTCAGAAACTAGAAACAATCTAAATGTTCATCATCCTCTGAACAAATATAGAAAATGTGGTACATTTACACAATGAAGTATTCTTAGATGTTAAAAACAATGACATCATGAATTTTTCAGGTAAATGGATGGAACTAGAAAATATCATGCTGAGTGAGGTAACCCAGTCCCTGGAAGACAAACATGGTATCTTAGTTATGGTTTATATTTATGTGAAGAGACACCATGACCATGGCAACTTTTATAAAGGAATTATTTAATTGGGGTGGCTTGCTCACAGTTTCAGAGGTTCAGTCCATTATCATCATGGCAGGGAGCATGAGGGCATGTAGTTTGGCTACATCTTCAACAGAAGGCGACAGGTAATGGACTGTAGACTTCGGGCTCTATCTTTTGCATATATGAGACCTCAAAGCCTGTCTCCACAGTGACACACTTCCTCCAATAAGTCTACACCTATTCCAACAAGGCTACACCTCCTAATAGTGTCACTTCCTTTGGGGACCATTTTCCTTCAAACCATCGCACATGGTATGTACTCCTTAAAGGTGAATATTAGCGATAAAGTAAAGATAACCATGTACAATCCACAGAAACAAGTAATTTAAGTAACAAAGAAGGCTCAAGTGGAGGACACATGAATCTCACTGTGAGGGTAAATGGAAAAGACATCACAGGTGGATGGGGAGGTTTCTGGATAGGATGGATGGGCATGGGAAATTAAGGGATCAGATGGGAGAGGATGGAGTACTGGATGAGTACTGGGAAAGACAACTGGAATCAGAGGTATCTTTTTGATGAACTAGAAACCTAGACCAATGAAAACTCTCAGGAACCTATGAAGGTGAGCCTATCTAAGACTCCTAGCAATGGGGGATAAGAGGCCTGAATTGGACATCTTCTATAATCAAGCAAGACTTCCACTGGAAGGATTCAGACCCCAATCCTTCCACAACCCTTTGACCTTCAATTTTTCCTGCCAACAAGATGTACTGGGTTAAAGATGGTACAGAAATTGTGGTAGTGACAAACCAGTGTCTGGACAAACTTGAGAGGCTTATACCATGAAAGGGGGCTCACACCTGAGGGCCAGAACCTAGAGGCAGGAGATTCCAGAGACCTAGGATACAAAATAGATACAAATAAGACCAGCAAAAAAGTAGTCAGTGAAATGATTCCTAATGATATTCTCCTATACTCATAAATTGTTGCCTAGACCAATTTTCATCAGAGAGACTTCACCCAGCAACTTGTGGTATTGTGTTCCCCAAAATATTGCGCACTCTAATAAACTCATCCAGGGTCAGAGACAGAACAGCCAAAATATTAAACATAGAGGTTAGGCAGTGGTAGCACACACCTTTAATCCTAGCATTCCAGAGGCAGAAATT
The DNA here is from genome assembly GCA_902168415.1 of Peromyscus melanophrys. NCBI lineage: Eukaryota > Metazoa > Chordata > Mammalia > Rodentia > Cricetidae > Peromyscus > Peromyscus melanophrys. The sequence continues at coordinate 13,087 of CABHPR010146121.1, forward strand.
TGTCTGGATCTCTGTGAGTTCAAGGCCACAAGGATACAGCCAAGCATGGTGAAACATGCCTTTAATCCCAGAAAGTGAGCCTTTAATCCCAGGGAGCTATGGCAAAAAGCAGAAAGATATATAAGGCGTGAAGATCAGGAACTAGAAGCATTTGGCTGGTTAAGCATTTGGCTGGTTAAGCTTTTAGGCTTTTGAGCAGCAGTTCAGCTGAGAGCCATTTGGATAAGGACTCAGAGGCTTCCAGTCTGAGGAAACAAGATCAGCTGAGGAACTGGCGAGGTGAGGTAGCTGTGGCTTGCTCTGCTTCTCTGATCTTCCAGCATTCACCCTAATAACTGGCCTCAGGTTTGATTTTATTAATAAGAACTTTTAAGATTCCTGCTACAGCAACTGATGGAAACAGATGCAGAGACCCATAGCTAAACATTAGCTGGAATAGGGGATCTTGTGGAAGAGGGAAAAGATGGAGTGTAGAAATCATAGGGCTCAAAGACATCACAAGAAAACACACAGAATCAACTAACCTGGGCTCATAGGGTCTCACAGAGACTGAACTGCCAAACAGAGAGCTTGCATGGGACTGTCCAAGGCCCTCCGCACATATGTTGCAGTTGCATAGCTTGGTTTTCTTGTGGGGGCTCCTAACAATGGGAGCTAGGGGTGTCTCTGACTCAGTTGTTTACATTTGGGACTCTTTCCTCCTACTGGGTTGCTTTGTCCAGCCTTAATAGGAGAGGAGGTGTTAGTCTTACTGCAATTTGATATGCCATGGCTGACTGACAGACATGGAGGTCTGGACTTTTCTGAAGAGAAAAGAGGAGTGGAAGAGGGGAGGTTTAGGGAAAGGGACTGGGAGGAAAGGAGAAAGTGAGGAGAAACTGTGATTAGACTGGGATAAAGAGAATTAATTAAAATAAAAATATAAATAAATAAAAATAAATTATATTTTTTAAATGTGTATTTTAATTAGACTGATTTAATAATTCCACACTTTATATATAACAGGACATCACTATGGATTCCATTAATATGTATAATTTTAATTTGAAAAATTTTAATTAAAATCATGAGATAATAAAGACTAACATTTAGGGAAACTACTTATGTAGATGAATTAGGCATCTTATTAATAAATATTTGTAGAATGGCCACTAAATAAAAATGTAATTAAGTTGTGAACATTTGAAAAATTGTGAAATATATTAAGAACAATTTAAATTGAAAAAAGATTCCTATAAAGTATGGTAGACAGCTGAATTGAGATCTTTTCATAAATTCTGGAATGTGTATGATGATCAAGAACAAGAGGGTAATATATCTGTAACTCCTAAGGTTGCATTACTAAAAGACAGAAACTGGAAAGTTTTAAAACTAAAAATACAGAGATGAATACATGTTTCATATTCAGAAATCCCTATGATAAGCTGACATGTAATTCCTGCTGTTTGTGTGCTGCTAGAGGCAATGTTATGATACCACTTCCAAATTCCAGGACTTAATCTCCAGATAGCCAATTTTATAAGGATCTTATAGTAAATATCTTAAGATTTATAGTTTGTAGCCTACTTTGCAGCAGTTCAATTCTTTGTAACTTGGATGTAACCATAAACTGTGTAATGAGCTTTCATTCCAATAAAATTTTATTTAAATGCCCAGGACAGTATGTTGTATAGGAATATCATATTTTCCTTTATAAGACATTGCTATAATCACAGTAAGAACATACTAGTTTAAACAGAGGGGACCAGTTGTGTACTTGGGTATTATTCTTGATGACAAACTACTTAAATATTTCACTATACTACTATCAAGACTACATATAATTTATAAGCAAGAAAAACAGCAACAGCAACAATAACAACAACAAAATAACTCAGAATCCTGGGCTAGGGAGATTGCAAGTGGGCAAAGCATGGGTGTGTCTCCAGGTCTTATCTAAAGTCAGACATATGTGCCTGTAAATTGAGGACTCCTAAGGTATTGTGGGGCAGACACTGGACAATCCTTGGAAGTTAGTGGTATAGGACAACAGTAAAGAGACTCTGTTTTAAAGAAGGTGAAAGGTACGGACCAGTACCCAAGTTTTTCTCTGACTACAACATTTGCCCATGCATATTCTCTCTCTCTCTCTCTCTCTCTCTCTCTCTCTCTCTCTCTCTCTCTCTCTCTCTCTCTCTCTCTCTCTCTCCCTCCCTCCCTTACACTAACCCTCCCTCCCTCCCTTAACACTAACACACACACACACACACACACACACACACACACACACACACACACCTGTGCACATATCAGATAAATGAATAGAAATCAAAGACCTGTTCCTCAAACTCACCAAGAACTTCCGGAGAACTCCAAAGGGAACTTCAAAACTCCAAAGCCAGCAGAATGAGCCCTGTTGTCATCTCTCTTTGATTTTAGCTCACAGAATACCAACTTTGAAATTGTCCTTTCCTTTGTTGGGAAGTTCTATTCTTTAGTTTTCACAGGGATCATCATTATTGCATGTTAAATATGTTAAATGTTGATAAATAATGTATAAACCATCTCTCATGACATATTCCCTGAACTTATTTGAATTATCAACACGAATTTCCCGGTTTCAACACCGCCAACAGCTTCTCTTCTGACACTGTTATATAATTCTCATGACGAAGGGTGGTGAGACAAGTGATTATTTTGTTCTCAGATTCATTCTGAACCTTGGGAATGTGAAAGTCAATCACATGGGGTTTGGGGAGCAGAGCGAAGGAGGAGTTCTGACTGGTTTGAACAGTACAGGTACTGAAGATATGCCCTGTGCAGTGGCTAAAGGTCTAGGGAGAGATTGCTGCATGGCTGGGGAGAGGGTCAGGGACACATTTTTCACCTACAGAGAAGAATGTGAGTGTATGAGTCTTCTTCAGAGCTAGCCAAGCTATTCTTTCTATGCTTAATGTATTTTATTGGCAATTCTTTTGAGGTTTCTTTTGTTTGATTTCATGCATTAACCATAATCTTAACTCTAACCCTGCACTTGATCAAGGTAGTTATATTTTTTCTCCATTATTCAAAGTAAGATAGTACATCCAAGTAACATATTTTGAATATTTATGTAATTTAATGTTGAATTTATCTATTTTAATTTTCTATGTGGCAGTTTACATAGTACGCTGTTAAGAGTTTAGAAAAGAAGAAATTCACAAATTATGAAAGTGGAAAATACCAAAATACATACCTTTCAAAGAATCAGAATCAAAGGTTTTACCTGAGTGAGTCATCAAGGTAACAGGAAGGACTTTGCTCGAGAACACAGTTATAGCTCCATGACAGAAACCTTGTTTAACAGTGAATGTGGAACAAAGGCACAGTTGAGAAAGAAAAATATACCCTGTTGATGCCAACATTGTTCTGTCTTCTTTTCAAAAGTTCCTTATACATCTACACAAAATAACACCCACTGTGTTTAAGGCACTATTATTTATTTTCCTATAATGAGAAATGTATTTTCAGATTGTTTCCAATGATCTCTCCTTTTCCCTAGGTGAAAATGTAACTCAGAGAAAAGTGCTACACTTTCCATATTTGTTCAAAAAAATCACACTATATCTGACTTGATTCCAGACATGTAATAAGGATTACATCTAGTGAAAATGAGTAATAGAAATAGGAAAGCTCAGACTAACCCCAGTTCTTATGTTACTTCATGGCAGCACTAACTGAGCACTCCCTGTTAGAGCAGCAGCACATGATTGATTATCGGGCTGTGTCACCAGAGGGATGTACAGTTGCATGGATGATTGGCTGCTGAAAACCACAGTAGATGTAATATCGTTGTAATGCTATGATGCTGATGTCTTGAGGGAATGCATTATTAAAGAAATGCCCTGCTGATGACTTGCTTCTGGAATACATCATTAATCTGATGTCACTGTTGAGATGTATCAGTGTAATTTATAATACGCAAAGTGAAAGGTGACAGCACAACTTTCCTTCTAAGTAATCACTTAAGGTATTCACTTTTAAAAACTTTATCTTAAGTACTCAAGAGAAGGCCTGGTGACTTAAGATTATTTAAAGATGAAGGTGATTTATTGACATCATAGGACATGTAAAATGGAAAAATTCTGGGGACGCTCAAGGTTTTCCTAGTGAAGAGATACAAGCAACTGCCTTCATTGAATATTTTTGGTTTAATTAAAGATACTCTTTCATTAAATATGGATGCAATTTATAACTTGTGGCAAATACCCTAACTTTAAAAGCATTTTAGCATATTTTGACATCTGTTTTTATATGTTACTTAATAAGATTGTTGAAGGAAGACTTCTGAAGCTTTTTAAATAATTGAGCACTCAAATATTAAAATCTATTTATCTCCTGTAACTTTCCACAGCATGATGGAGAGAGGAACACTAAGCAAGTCAATATCCAAAGATCTAATTACTCTTCTTTCAATAGCAAACTGTTATTTTAATCCACATGACTCACTCAATATTAGCTTTCTCATTTTATTTATTTATTTTTAATTCTTATATGTATATGGTATTTACATCATTCCTCCCTTGTCTCTTTTCCCTCCAAATCTGCCCACATTTTCCTACTTACTCATAATTTTTTATTTGTTATTAATCTCTTTAATAAATCAATACCTCCCATTGAGTTCAGTTAGTATTACTACTATATATGTTTTTAGGGCTGACCATTTGGTACTGCATAATGAATTGAAGTGTTTATCCCTGGCCAAAAAAAAATGGTTCTCCCTCTCTCAGCACTGCCTAGAGTACCTCATCTAGGGTCGGGCCATTATGAGACTTGGCACTGTCATTTTCAGGTCTTGTTTAGGCATTCAAATTGTTGAGATTTCCTGAACACATCTTTCCGGCATAAATGGCAGACACTGTCTCAATCAGACATTCTGATCTTAAGGCTCTTACAATCATTTTACCGTCTTGCACAATATTCCCTGAACCTTAAGTGTAAGGATTCGCAGTACACATATCCTTTTGTAACTGAGCATCACCAGTCAGTTGTTTTCTGCATTTTCACTAGCTGTGGCTTTTGTTAATGGTCTCTGTGTCCTACAAATAAGGACGTTTCTTTGAAGAGGATTGAAATCCATACATACAGGTGTGTGTAAGGATAAATATTTAGATTGCAGCTAGAAATTATACTGATTCAGGAAAATAGCAACTGTAGGTTCTCTTCTGGAGTCCATGACCTGTAAAGCTAGAGGAAGTTGGCTTTATTTATATCATGCACAAATTCTGTCCTGGTGAGTGGGACTTAAGTCCAATTTGGTAACTGTTCATTACTACTAAGATATACCTGTAAAATTTGAATCTGTAGGGATGTGTTTTCATTTTGATCATTATGGTGGTTCATCACAGCTGGGTAATACTACCAACTGATGATCTTCCTTGGTAACATGCAAAGCTCTTTCTCATACTGTAAGAGCTAGTCCTCAGGGTGAGTGATTCCAGAGCTAATCCAGCACAATTCATCTAAATCTTGTATCCAAAGTGAATAGTGTTTTCAACAACATAGACTTACCTTCAAATTCTGGAAAGCAACCAATGACAACAGTAATAACTTATATTACCTGTGGAGTTTCCATGACTACCCAGACCAACAACTCAAAAGCAGGTTTCTTGTACCTAGTACTGAATTTTTTTGTTAGAGGGCTATGGTTCTTGAAGAAAGCTAAGCAATTAGGAAAATTAAAATTAAAATTTGCTTTGCAATTTTTATATTACTCCAGCCTTAATGCCTAATATCAATACCACAACTGGCAATGGATGCTGGCAAATATGTGAAGGGAATTATAATTCACAATGACCAGCATGACAAAGTATCCCTCGTGCTTTTAATTTTCAAATTGGTACAGCAGCTCTGGAAATCAATATGAATAATTCTCAGAAAAGCTAAAATAAACCTACCATATCTACCCAGAAGTTTGAATATCCTACTCTAGAGATATTTCTTCATCCTTGTCCATTACTACTAAGAGGAAAATGGGAGAAAATAGCCACAAGGAAGGGGAGCTTTAACTGAGAATGTAAGGGATTTCAATATTGGGGTAAATGGAGGGAGGAAAGATAAATAACGCTAAAGAGTTTTGAAAAAAAATCAGGAAACATTATGTACAGGCTTATTATATATGTTTCCATA
>CABHPR010146121.1:21098-40612 GCA_902168415.1 Peromyscus melanophrys
GATAGATAGATAGATAGATAGATAGATAGATAGATAGATAGATAGATGATACATCACTCCTGTGTGTGTTTCTATGTTTGGGCTGTCTGTGTGTGTGTGTGTGTGTGTGTGTGTGTGTGTGTGTGTGTGTGTGTGTGTGATGAATTTAAGAGGAAGATGGAAAACATGAAGTGTGCTAGTGCTAAAGGAGGGACAGTAGTGAAGATGCATTTCTCATTTATGGAGCTCTCAAAAAAAAACCCTACATTCTACTCTATAACCTACTCTACACTGCTCTATAACCAGGGTATTTAATAATGTGTTTCAAATATTATTGGTTTGTTATAGATTTAAGAGGTATTGCCAATGTGCCCATATAAACAGCCCATTGCAAACTTATCCTCCAGGCTACAACTCTTCTTGCTAAGCAAGGACTAGTGTGTGTGAAAAATGAGTAACACTCTCTACTCACTGAAATTTACCACCTTTCTGAATAATTTCACAAATGAGAGATGAACAACATTCATTCTAATGGCTGTCATATTTGACTTTTTAGTACACTAAATTCTAATTAAGCAATAATGTAGATAAAACTTGCTGCTGATTGGTGAGGTGGCTTTGTGATCATTGATGCAAGAAACAGGTGGTACCACCAATAGATTACGACACATGCATTAGAAATACACTGTGATTTTGTTTTAAGACTTCTTAGTAAATCAACATGGCTAAAATCATTGAAGAAAATCTCTATCATTACTAGTTTGTTGCCAATGGATCTTAAAGAATATTGTATAAGTTCCGAACTGACAGAAGTAATTTGGCTTCCAAGAAAAAGGCTGAAACACAATAGTAATCTCCTGTTAAAGATGACTGACAAAAATATTCACTCCTTTTATAACATGAGCTGTGTGACTGTTGAAATGCATCTGTGTTTGCCATTTCAGGATTTCTTTTATTTCTTAAAGTTCACCTAGTATGCTGTTAATTATATTTAAAAGTTAGTCAAAAATGCTATTGAAGGGTTATTTACTGAGCCCATGTTTCATCTCTTAAAACTTTAAAAGGCAACCCAATCAGCAAAATGGAGAGAGACATTACCAATATAACACAATCACAACAAATCCAACAACAGGACAAGCAAAATAAGTCCTTTTAACTTAATGAACTACATTTCTAATGCCACACACTAGTACTCATTTAAGCTACCTCCATTACCTCAAACACATGATGCTATGTGTTTTCTTCAGTGCCAGATGTTTCTTCACAATATGAACTTCAATTCCAGCTCTCTGAGGTAGGAGCTGGACCAGTTGGAAAGAAAGATTGCCAGCATCAATGCAAAGGAGCAAGAAAGGTTAATGGGAAGTACATATGATAACAATACATAGGATATACATATCAAATTGTCAAATTGTCTTTTGTGTTAAATACTTAATTAAATTAAATAGATAAAAGAAACCGAAATTAAGAAAAACACAGTCAAACTCTAAGGACTCTTAGGTTTTCTGAGTGTTAATTTATTTTGTCATAGAGAAGAGTGGACAAGTTCATTTGCTGTTAATTCTTCCTCAAATTCATTTTTCTATGATCGTAAATTAATATTTAGTCAGCAAACCAGATGAAACATAGTGTATGAATCACTTAAACATTATATGAATCAAAGGAAATTATCAGAAAGACTAAAAAATTGGCTTAAATTTTTATTTTAAATTTTTTACAAAAGGTGTTTGAAAAAAATTGCCAAAATTTTTCATTATTGTAATTCTCATCATGATGGAAGCCATGTGTCCTAATCAGTTGGGAGATTAGCAATAGTAATATTTATGACAGATTATGAGATTCTCTGTAGTTCTTAAGTTTTATGTAATTGGGCAATGAAGATTCATGCCCCTTATGAATGAATTCATTTCAAAAATCACTGAAACAGAGAAACTCTTAAAAAATTGGAACATGGGATAAAAATAGTCACTATATTTAGCCTCTCTTGTTATGACTATGCATTTACTGTGTATAAGAATGTAGCATTCTTATAGTACGTAAAAAATAAACAAGTAAGTAATATAGTTGAAACAAAAATAAAAGAGCAAGTAGAATTCAATACCAAGTAAAATTAAAATATGCAGAGCATGTGTTGAAATATAGAGAAAAAAAGGAACTGACTGATAAGTTTTGCTCAATGGAAAAGTGTTCACCTGTGATGTGTGAGGTCTTGAGTTCAACTCTCACCACTACCAACAAAATATGGACTAGTGGAATATAAAACTCATTATGAACATGAATTTTAAATGAGCCAGTAATTCAAGAAACAAATTTTGAGGTTTAAATATATTCTGATCCTTAGATTTGTAGACAGAGTCTATGGTCACTCAGTGAAGAAGTTACAGATGATGTCAGGAATAATCACTTGTGTAGACAGAGCATGAAATTGATCCAAAGTCTCCTTCTCTCTGAACCTCAACTCTGACCAACTGTCATAGCCACATTATGAAAGGCAAAGGCCCGGGAGGGTCTACAGGTGAATGAAAGGTAGAAAGACAGCAAGAAATAGGTAAATGTTGACTACCTAAAGATGCAAAGATTGTGGTTCTTTATATTCTCAGAATCAATCCAATTTTATCACTTGCCTATTTATTTCTTGCTACTTGTTTTAAATTGATTTATTTTCTTTTGGTTTCTTTTTTCCATTTTTCTTTTATTGAAAACAAATTTTTTTTATCATATAATACATTCTGATTATGGTCCCTCTTAGATATTCTCTCTGATAATCCTCTCAGAATTCCTCTGAGATACTTCCCACTTTCCCTCCCTTCTAAATCCATACCCTTTCTGTCTCCCTTTAGAAAACAAGCAAGCATATCAAGAATAGCAATAAAATAAAATAAGATAAAACAAAGACAAATGAATGGTAATAGGATAAAACAAATAGAAGAAAAGCACTCAAAGAAAAGCACAAGAACTACATAGAGATGCAGAAATCAGTAGTTCTACAAGGTTAATTTGTTTACAAGATAGTCTTTTCTTTGGCTCTTGGGAACAACAGAACTTAGAAGCCGCTATTGAATAAGTACCCAGAACCACTGTAGAAAGTGGTTGTGTGCTTCCTGCTCTGTGAAAAACAAAACATAGTGAATTCCAAATGTGTGTCAAAGACAAAATAAATGATGTGGAATGATATGTCTGCCAAACACATACTATTGTATTATTTTCTCCTCTTAATATAATGCCAATTAAGGAGGATAGTATTAGTATATTTATGTGGAAGAAATAGTCAGAAGTTTGAGGTTATTCTTAGCTATAAAGTGATTTCCAAGCCAGCCAGGGTTCCATATCAAAAGCCTGTCTCAAAATTCCTAGGAAAAAGAAGAGAGAGAGAAACAGCAAAGAGAGAAAGTTTTTAAACCCTGGTAGAATATGAAAATGTAATATCAATCTGGAGAATCAGAAGAGCCAGTTTATGAAAGCATGGATCATTAGGAAACTGAATAAATTTTTTGTGGTATATCCAGAGAAACAGGTTTATTTGAGACCAGGAATAAATAACTATAAAATTCCTACAAAAAAGCATTATAAACAAAACAAAACTTCAAAGCTAGTATCTCTCATTAACAGTATTGTATAAAATAAAAAAAAGACTATTAGCTAAAAGAATCCAAACGTATGTTAACAGAATTTTGCACAATAGGCAAATAAGGATTATTGTATAAACAAAATTGTTTCAATTTATCGAACATTTTTATGAACTTTAAAAGTCAAATAAGATTAACTCAACCAATCAAGAAAAAATAATCAACACCCTTTTCAAATTAATATATTAAAATATTTCTCCACAAAAAAAAACTTCTTCAGTCTAACAAAGACATTATATAAAAATTGAGGCAGGTAATCTTACACCTAATGAAAACTTGGTAAATCTTCCATTACTAACAGCTGAAACAAAGCAAGCGCACCCTCCCCACCATTGCTATTAAGTGCCATGTGGCATATTGTAGCTGGTGACACCAGGAAAACTAAACGAGCTTAAAAGTATACAGAATAGAAGGAAAAAATAAAATATCAGAAATCAACAAGTTGTCATAGTAGACTTGCAATTTATAAAAAAAAAAAAAAAACTATGAAGAATAATTTTGAAAAACAATGCTGAAAGGCAAACAATCACTACAAGGTGGTCCAATGTATATGTATACTGGAAACAAAGTCACAGAAACCAAAATTAAAATATTCTGTGTAATATATTGATAACTAAATATGTAAGTGATAACACATAATATTTTATTAATTCTTAGATAATTTTAGACAAGTATCTTGGCATTCATTCATACTCACTTGCCGTAACTCCACACAGATCTACTCCTTCCCCACAGCTTGTCCTCTTTGTTTGTTTTTTTCTTTGTTTTTAGAGGCACTGTTTTGTACTGGGATTCTTGGTCGTCAGACTCTTACAATCTTTCTGCTCACTTTCCCATGATGTTTTCTGAGACTTAAATATAGGTGCTATATTGTAAACATATTAACTGGGGAGTAGGCACCCAAGGTCAGTTAATCTGTACATTTTGACCAGTTGTTTCTTTCTGTGATGGTCACCATCTACACCAAGAAGAAACTTCTTTGATGATGGGTGGGAGTTACACTTATCTGTGTTTATAAATATAAGTATTAAAATGCAGTTAGAAATTATACTAGTTTAGGAAACAGGTAGTAGTAGGTTCTTCTCTAGGTCCTACAGCCTCACCAGCCACAGGTAGGTAGCTAATTTTACAGAATTGGGTATGAATTCCTTCCTATTGCACAGGCCATAAAAGTACAGTGGGTGATTATTGGTTACCCGCAGGATATAAGAGTCTTTGAAGTTTTTGGAATATCTCATCATGCTGGTCATTGTTGTTTGTTGACATTACTACTAGATGGAACTACAGAATGCTTTTCTCCACTGGAAGCTTAGATGGCGTCTTCTGGTACTGCAACAGCTAGTACATAATGAGGAGGAGACTTCCAAATCAGATACAGGTTGATTCCTCTACATCTTGCATCCTACGTGTGTGTTCTCTTCAGCAATTGTTTTTCCAGAAAGCACCAATGGTAGCAAAAATCATAATAAAGCAATACTGTTGTTAGATACTCTCCTAACTAACAACTCAAAAGGAAGCTTTCTGTAATGGCACTGATTCTTTTTCTTTTCTTTAAAGACATATTGGGGAGCATTCTCACCTGTACTGACATGACTCCAATTGAGCACAACTAATTTCTCACGCCTCTGAAGTACTAGCAACCAATAATCTGTGTCCTTGCACTAAGAATTGCTCTTTCAGTCATCCTGTATAAAGGATATTATACAGCAGGTAACCTTTAGTGTACTGCTTATTTCTCCTTGTATTCTACTTTCATCCAGCCTTTAACCACCACCTCTCTATTCACAAAGCTATAAAATATTCTAGTGTGCATATGTCCCCCAATTTTTGTTGATGTCACCATTGTGACAGGTGATACAACAGTGGTTTCCATCAAGGAAGGCTGAATAGATATTTAAAAAGATAATTATCAAAACTTCAAAAGGTAAAACCAATGCTTGTTTGGTCTTTTAAAAAAAACATTTATTCAAAAAATGTCATAGAAGCTGGGTAATGGTGGTGCATGTCTTTAAATCCAGCACTCAGGAGGCAGAGCCAGGTAGATCTCTGTAAGTTCGAGGCCAGCCTGGTCTAGGGCATGAGATCCAGGATAGGCACCAAACTACATGGAGAAACCCTGCTTCAAAAAAAAGAAAAAAAAAGAATTCATAGAATATATTTTGATGATATGGCTCCTCCTACCTCAAGTCCTCCAAGATCCTCTCTACCCACCAAGCTTCATGTTCTTTCTTTCTCACTCTCTTTCAAAAAAGAAAGAAAGAAACAATAACAAACAAAACAAAAAGAAAAGAAAATCAAAGCAAACTAAAAAATAAAATATAAAGTGTAGACAAATTGCTAAATGGTCCTATTAAATTAAAAACATGGAGCCATATATAGGGGTGAAAACCTGAGAGATTAAGAAAATAGGAAAAATCACAAGCTAACCTCACCTCACTGACACCTCAGTCTCCAAAGTGAGCTACTTCCTGTCTACCCACACCTATATGCCTTTCTGTTCTGTTCTCTCATTTGCTCTCTCAGCCCAGCTACATCACTTCCTCTTCCTGCCCAGCTCTGTCACTTCCTGTCTGTACATACCTTCAGACCTCTATGGTAGGTGCTGGGATTAAACACGTGTGTCACCATGTCTAGCTCTGTTACCCAGTGTTGCCTTGAACTCATAGAGATCTAGACAAATCCCTGCCTGGCAAGTGATAGGATGAAAGGTGTGTGCTACCATTGCCTGATTTCTGTATCTAATATAATGACTGGCTTTTTCCTCTGATCATCAAATAAATTTTATTGTGGGACACAGTATATTGAGGGACATAATATATCACAACAATGAAGGAAGAAAGAAAATAATTACCAAAACAAAGAGTCATTAAAAAGAGGAGAAGTAATGGAGTCTATTTTGTGCCAGCTAACTACCCCTGGGCATAAGGGCTGCATGGAGTGTGGTTGACATATCCATTGACATTCCATTGCCAAAAGCTGATTTTCCTTTTCCAACTACAAATAGTTACTTGATAAGGGGTGGAATGTTGTGTCCACTTCCCCTTCAAAGTGCTTGAGTTTGTTTGGGTTGAGCTTGTGCAGGTCGCATGCTTGTTATCACAGTCTCTGTGATTTCATATGTTCACCAGTCCTGCTTTGTCTGGAAGGCACTGTTTCCCTTGGTGGTCTCTGGTACTTAAAAATCTTTTTGCCTCCTCTTCTGCATATATTACTGATCCTTGAGGAGAGAGGTTTGATTAAAAACATCAAATTTAGACCTGAGTGCTCCAAAGTCTCTCACTTTCTGCACAATGTCCATTTGTAGATCGCTTTGTCAGTTACCACTTCGTGCAAGAAGCTTCTTTGATTCCAGTTGATTGATGATCTGAACTATGGATATAACAACATGTCATTCAGAGTCATTTTACTGCTATGGTCCTTTAGCAGAATAATAATAGTAAGCTTCTCCCTTGGCTTATGATTTATGTAGTCTCAAATCTAGTAGTATAATTTTCCATTATCTTCGTGCTTGCTCTCTTGATCATAGTTACCTACAAAAAATATAAATCTGTGTGTATAAAGTCACTAATTTGTATATACAATAGTCATAAAACAACCAAACTATTAGATGACCATCAGTCTACAGCTCTGCCATATGCTCTTCCAAATGAATCAGAAGGCCCATATTCATTGCTTCAATCTAGCTACGGTGAGGTTTCGCTGTCACACATTCTGAACCACACAGGATGCAGTTCCGCATTCAATTTCCCAAGTTCCACTTTCATCTCTGGAACAGTCTCTCCCAGACCCTCCTTGCCTTAGTAACACCGATTTCCTACCATATTTGCACACATATAGACAGATTGCAACAGAATAGGCAATTCCAATAACATTGGGATTCTTGCCTGTGCTACAGTTTCTATTAGACCTGGCTTATACCACAGTCATGCACACCTACAGCATGTCCACAATGGATAACTGGAGGAGTCCAGGAAATTGGCAACCTAAGTTCAAGCATTCAGTCTCTAACAGGGAGCAATAAACATTTCTCAATAAAACCATAGATTTCTTTTCAAATGTCTAAATATGCTCAAATAGCAATGTACAGAACAATAGCAATGTCTGACATTATGAAGAGCTTCCTAGCAGGGATGTGCCAGCCCATTAGGTTATGTCTACAAATAAGTCAAACACTGAGTCCTTCAGAAACTCTCAGTTTTTAGTAGGATGAATAAGTTTACATGCCCACCACTTAGCAAAACCCAGTATTGAGTCCTAGTAGGCCTTCTCTAAGAAAATCAATGAAAAACAAAAACCACTGCATACAGGCATTGATGCATTTTGCAGTTTGAATAAAAAATACAACCTCTCTGTGAAACCTGCCAGCTGGAGAAAGAGAGATAGAGAGGAATATGATACACATGATGTGTATTTCCCCCTTGCTGATCCAGTTATGAATCCTCAGTATCACTGTAATAAAACTCAGCTGTGCACACAACTGACTGTCAAGTACAGTGAGTTCTCATAGTAAAGCACTGACCGTGGAGGGATAGTTTTCAGAATCGTGACTTAGGAAGTGAACATTGTGGAATCATCTATGAAGATTGTTAAAGTGTCCATGAAGATTCACTCTATACCAGGGACTCTGTTTTATTCACTAGATTTTTGGATGAATGTGTTACTCAAACAAAATCTAAGCTTGCACAAAGGTCAGAACCTGTGACAAGACCTCTTGCTCTAGATACAAACCAAACCCTATTCATAGAAGAATGACAAATTCACATACTTACTTGGGCTTTAGATGTGTTGTTCTACTTCCATTTTCTACGGTCGCCAAACAGCTGCCAGGTTTCTGACCTTGTGCAGCTACAAAGCAAGTGCCTCCCAAATCTTGACAGAACCTCCATGGATCCTGAGTGCCTGCATCTTAATCAACTACCTGAGTAGAACAATGGCCTCTCTTTGATCTCAGTCTTCCAAACTGAATGGTAAACTTTTGCTAAACATTGTGACTTACAATATATAAGGGATTCAACTCACTGAAACACAGAGGAAGACTTAGAAGGTTTTGAGATAGCTAAAGATAATCTAGAATAGATGAAATAAAATCATATTCAAATCTCAATTTTTTGTTTTATATGGATATTAAATATGAGTAGCTTAAAACAAAATAATTGTGCATTTTGAGACTTTATATTTCAAGTCAATTGTGATTTGCAAAATCTGTTAAATTCTAACAAAGGAAAACATAACAGCTTAATTTTTTGTTTGCTTTTATGTTGCTAAAATAAAGACATGGGTAACTTAAGTGCTACTTATGAAAATATATGTGTGATTACCTATGCTAGGGTTTCTATGAATTAAGTGAATTTCTAGTATATTAAAAGTAGAGTAAAAAATAAATTAAAAAAATTAAAAAATGACAATTACATAGACAAATTTTAAAGTGCAGAATTGATCAAAATGCATGTCCAGGAACATGAAAGTTGAAGGAAGAAGGAGGAGGAGGAAAAGGAGAAGGAGGAGGAGATTACAACAAAATTTTGGAAGAGGAGAAGATATGTCTGCCATGGGAAACAGAAATGTAAGGTTTCTGTTATTTTTCTCATATTTATTACCTAATGCTACTGTAACTATAGTCTTGAAAAGAAAATTTTTCTATGGTGCTATGAGGTAAGGAGTTTAGAATCTCCTCCTTAGTCATATTAACAGAACAATAACCTCATTACTTGAGTATGGCTACTAAAAAGCATTTGTCAACACTTTTTGAGAAGTCATTTTGGCCTAATTTGAGACGATAAGAATTTAGAGTTGCCATTTACTGCTAGGTATACAGCCTATACTTAAGAGCAGTTTGTTTCTGCAATGAGACTCTTTTGGGGAAAACTGAACATTCGTTTGCAAGTGGTTATTGATTGGACTTAGCTTCTGAGTTAAGAATGGGCATACACATAATCTTATTTCAGAACCCCATCTTGTACAGACCTGTGCAGGCCCTGTGCGTGTCTTAGTCTTTGTGAGTTCATATCTATGAAAACCTGTTAATTCAGAAGGCCTATTTCCTTGATGTCCCCCATCCTCTCTCACTCTTACATTCTTCCTGCCTCCTCTTCAGCAAGATTCACTGAGCCCTGGTGTAGCTCTGCTTCCTCCTCAGGATCATTGGCTGCAATGGTCCACAAGGGTCGGGGGAGCAGAAGCATAGAACGGGGTTCAGATGGCTGTGTGTATAACAGAGACAGCCCTCCCAGAGGCAGACTTCAGTGAATCAGCTTAGTTCTGCAGGCTACAAAAATATGAAATAGAGATTCAACTGTATACAATAAAGTTATACCTAAAATATCAAGGAACCCTTCTAGAGGAAAAGCTAAATATCAAGGAATATTTAATGTTATTCAGCTTTTAATATATCAACTGTTTCCTACTATCAATTTCTTGTGCACCCATAATTTCTAGGCCATAATGGCAAACAGTATGAGCCTCTGAGACTTACAGCTGATCGAGACTAGGTAGCACTCCTACAGAGACAATGCCTATAGGAGACAGGCAGATGTGTAAATTCATAGCTTTGCTTCTTGTACAAATGAAGCTCAGATCATCCCTTTCTCTCTAGTCTAGTGGCATTCCAGGGCTATTGACTCAGAACAAAGGGTTTTGGAATAACCAGGTGCAGTGAAGACTGGGGCAGAATTCCTGAATCTGGGTTAGGGTTAGAGTGGCTTGACCCAAGGAGAACGCAGCAAGGAAAATTTTTTAGGTAGATTGGCATCAGGTCAAAAGAGTAGGAGAGGAAGGAAAGATGGAGGATAGAGGAATGAAGGATGAGGATGATGTTGAGGGCATAAGAACTTATTACTAGGACTAGAAGAGGACAGGGAAAGAAGGGACAGAAAGGAACTGAGTATGAGGACAGATCTGAAACTATGTAGATAAAATTTTGTCTTAGAGAAATAAAGTGGATGGGCAAAAGAGCCATCCTGGCCTGGCATACTGAGATTCTTCTCTCGCAGATTACCCGACACTGGCCATAGCATCTTCCCCAGGACTCTGGGAGAAATACTCTCAAGGCAGGCCCCTGGGAAAATTTTGATAACTCATCTTTATTCCAGAGTACAAGGAATATATAGGATTGGGGGGCTTGCTGGTAACAAACCCTCCTTTGAATTAAGTGGCACACTCTTATCATATGGCTCCTAGTATACCTCTTAGTGCAGCAAGGGAGGCTTCTAGCAATGATCTGTGCCAAGGGTCATGCTAAAGATAAATCAGACATTCAGGCTTAGAGACAACTTTCAGATGAGGTCAGTCCTCCAGTCCCAGGAATATTCTCCAGATAAGGGTAGGTAGAGAACAGGTAGTTTGACTTGGTAGGAGAGAGTCCCCATGATGTCAAGTTTTGGAGAAAAGCTACCAGCCCATGATAGACTGCAATCTCTGACCAGCAAGGCCTTTCCTGACCTTGGGAGGAGGTATTTGATGAAGACATCACATTTATGGATGAATGTCCTGAGGTCTCTCACTACCTACATAATTTCTGATTGTGGGTCTTTTTATTTGTTCCCATCTGCTGCAGGAGGAAGCTTCTCTGATGATTGCTGAGCAAGACACTGATCTATGAATATAGTAGAATGTTAGTTTTTGTTTTACCTTAGGGTCCTAGGCTATCTAGTCTCATGTTCTTGACCACCCAAGGAGTGTCAGGTATAGATTCCACATCTTGGAGTGTGCCTATAGTCAAATCAGGTATTTGTTGATTTCTTCCACAATCTCTGTTCCACCATTGCATTATCATGCCTTTCAGTCTGGATACTATTGTAGATTAAAAGATTTGTGGATGGGCTGATGTATGAATTTCTCCACTGGTAGCATGAAGAATAATTTCCAATATCAAAGACACTCATAATACAGGTAAAGGCTCTATGTAGGAATCAGCTCAACTTCTCCATGTTCAATGAGTGGTGTACGTGCAGTTTTCAAAAATGTGCCTTACTTGATAGAAAGTAAGATTCTGTACTCATTTAAAATTTGTGCATATGGGACCTGCTGACATAAACACACATTGTTCCATTCTTACATGTTGGCCAAAGCCTCCACAAAGGCAGGTGTCATCAAGAACAGACTTACCACTGGGTAGTGGTGGCACATGCCTTTAATCTCAGAACTCAGGAGGCACAGATAAGGTGATCCTGTGAGTAAGACCATCCTGGTCAAGTGCCAGGACAACCAGGGCTACACAGAGAAAACCTGCCTCAGAAAACAAAAAAAATAAGTAAATAAATACATAAAAATAAGAACAAAAAGAATAAAAACTTACCTGTTTCTGTTCCCAAGGAACATACATTTCACTTTAAAGACTTCACTAATACAAGGCATGTCATTATTGTCAAGATATTTTCATGGCAGACTAATTACACAAAATAGAAACATAATCACACCAAAATATGAATAAACACAAAGTTATTTCATTATTTAATGTAGTACATGTACATGTTTTCAAATAAAACATGTTTTGACTGAATATTTGTGAAATTTAACATTTATTTCAATTTGAGTTTTTCAGTTCTTTATAATTTCTTTCTTTCTTTATATAACATGTGTAAATAGTGTATTTTGATAACTGGATAATTTAAAGTTAAGAACAAGTACTATGCATTTCTATGTAGGTTGGGGATGGTTTTAATTATTTGTGATGACTTGTTCAAAGTTATTGAAGTACACAATAAGACAAGATTATTCAGGTTGGAAGTCAGTGTGATTCTTCTGTAGCAACAATCTGCACAGTTATGTGGCCTGTGATTGAATTGCTGAAATCTCAAGTGAAGGTCCGATAACCCTCCCTATCCACTGCTTCTTTAAAGGCATATCAACAGGCCTGTTTTTGACAGCATTCTTCAAGTAATTGTAACTACTCAGATGAACAGAATAATAGCTGTTATTCTGAAGATAGCATTCTATAAAATGTTCCCATGTCACACAAAACGTGTCTTTTTCAGATTGTAAATATATTGATATGCAGAATGGTATTAAACTTGGAATCAGATTTTGTTCAAAATTATACAATTGGGGGATGGAAAGATAGATCTGAAGTTGAATGATTATAGCTTTTACAGAAGACCAATATTTCATTCTTAGCATGCATATTGGGAGATTTGCAACTGCCTGTAACTTCCAGAAAGTCTGAATCCCTTTCCTGGGCCCCAAGGGCACCAACATCCATGTGGTGCAAATTAAGTGATGTATGTACACACACATAATTTTAAAAAAATTAAAATATGAAAGTATATAATTATATACATTATATACACATGACATATATTCTCTAGTATATAAGAATATTCATATTTTGATTAAAAATAAAATATGATTTATTTTTCAAATGTTCATCAATGGACTATAGACTTATTCACTGGGATATAGCAACAACAGAATTCTGTATTAGAAATATTATTACACACCACATCATCAATAAATTTTTGAATAATGGGACAGTGAAATTAATCATCTACATGTTACGTATGTACCAGAAATGAATGCCAAAAAATAAAATCATTACAATACATTATGTAAAAATGCATACATTCATAAAAAATACTATGAAAAAATGAAAAGAAGCAGCATTAGCATTTACAAGGCAGGAGAGAGATAATAAGAGTAGAATTATAGTGCTTATTCTTGGGTTATATATAGATTATCCAAGACTAATCTGTTTAAACATTCAATGATGTCACAATTATTATATTATATGTATAATTTCTAGAAAAATTCAGAAAACATAATCACTATAATCCTTAACAAATGAAACACATCTAAAACATCTACCAAAGTAGATTTTTAACAGGTATTTTTCTTTTCTTTGGGGGAGGTTCCAAGAGAAGGGGGGTGGACCTGAGAAAATGGGACGTGAATGTGATCAGGGTGCATTGTGTGACACTTTCAAATAGTAAATAAAAATATTATGTTGGAAAAAATATAGCAGAAGTCTAATGTGAAACATTTGACAAATGTCTATAGGAGGCACAATTATAAAACACAAAAAAAATGAAGACTTTAGTTTTAATTTTTAAAGTACTATATATACATGTATGTGTGTGGTCAAGTGAATATTAGTGCGTGTGTTCATAGAATCCAGAACATGATGTGGATCCCTGGGTAATGGAATTACCAGTAGGTGCGAGCCACTCAGTCTGGATGCTGAGAATTGAACTCAGGTCTTCTGCCAGAGCAGTACACACTCTCTTCAGCCTCACACAACTTAAAAAAAAATTCAGGAAAATATTAACCCTGAAATCCAAGATGAGCTTTATGTACACTTATACTTTTACATATTTATATGTACATATATGTACACGTGTATATTTTCTGCATAAATGTATAAAAACTCTATACAATAAAAAGAATCTTTAAAAATATCTCTAAAGTCTGTGAATTTCTGATAAACTGAGATTACCTATCACATGGGTTTGAATTTGTCCTAATACTTTTTTAATTTGATTTATCCCCCTACATAGTAGTTATTTGATGGTCAACTGGTCTGCCAAGAAAACACAACATTTATGATCTTTAACATCATATGAAAACATTCTAAATGGCATTTGAAATTCTGGAATGTTGGTTGTTTATTATTATTTCAGGCTTTTTTCTATATATTTTAAAATCATTTGTTGATAATCATACTATTTCATTGGAATTGCCACAAGTATTCAGATACATATGGAAAGATCTATTTGTTTGGTATAGTATTTACACTTGGTCTAGATATTTAGGTGTTATCATATATATTCTAAAGTTTGCATACAATTTTCCAAAACATTTAGGTAAAAATACAACAAACTATTGCTAGCTATTTGATTTTTATCATAACATTTGCCTTGTAATTGCTATTAAAACTCTATCTGTATTTAAATTTTTTAATTTTCTCCTTGGCATACTTAAGAAACATTCATTATTTTCGTATAGCATTATATCCAAGACACTTGTTAAACTGTCTTTCAACTTTGGAAGAGAAAGTTTCAGCAGACCTGTGACAAAAGGAAGCTCTGACTATTTTTCCATGTTATGAGAAAGTCTCTAAAATGGCATTTCTACAAGTGTTGCTGTGCTGATGTGAATCCTCAGGTAACTGGAAAAGTAGGAATAGACGTGGCTTTTGTTTGTTCACTTGTTCGTCCTGGTTTTAGGAGAACCGTATCTAGGACAAATAAACATAAAATATTTGATTAATTCACTTATTGAACTAAGAATGTTGACAGGAACAAGAGCTGTATTGGATTTGTTGAACTGGTGCAATTCATTCATTTGCTCTACAAATGCAGTGATTCAATTGTTTTATTTATTCAAGTGAGTGAGTTACATTTTATGTTAATGTTTGTTTTGTTGGTTTTGCTTTTAGCTTCCTGTTTGTTTGTTTTAAAAGACAAGGACTAACTGTAGCACAGGTTGGCTTAGAACTCACTCTGTACCCTAAATTGACATAAAACTTGTGACAAGTCTCCCACTATACTCTCTGGAATATTAGTATTTTAGGCAAGCATCAGTATATTTGTCTTTCCTTAATGTGGAACATCTATTCATTCCCAAAGTAAAGTTAGCTTTGCTAAAATATATTTTGATGTTTATACAGTACCAAATTTATCTTGCTGATTTTTCACCTATGTATGAAGAGATGAAAATCTTGATGTATTTAAAAGATCTTCTAGATATCTGTGTCTTGGCTTCAGTATCCTAATTCACTGGATTGAGAAGTATCTCTTCCTATTTTCTTGCTAGTATAATTTTGGTAGCATTAACCAGAAAAACAAGCTGGTCTTTTTATGTAAAAATATTTTGAAACTGAAGATTCAGTTTTAATTATTCGTATGAGAAATTTTGGGGTTTCTTGTTTTTATTCATGATTTACTATGTTTAAACTACACTTGTGAGGAAGGTAATATGTGTACAGAATTCTCCAGTGGATTAACAAGACAGTTATACAATTTTCCTTCCAATCGCTATACACCTGTTATACCGCAGGATGATTCTACCTTCTTCTTCTGTCTTTCCCTCCCTTTTTCCTCACTGTCTCTCTTTTATTTCTTTTCTTTTTTCTTCTTTACCTATAATTTTTTTAATTCATAGGATGCCTTTATTTATGAAAATTTTTACTTGATATATTTTAGCATTTGGTTTGCAGCAAGATTTCTCTATGTAACCTAACTTGGACTGGAACTCAAATCCTCTGGCCTCAAATTCATGATCCTCTTGATTCAGCCTGCAAAATGGTTGGATTACAGATGTGCAACACAGTGCTCCTTTTTTGTCTAGATTGTTTCTGTCTGACAGGTCAATAGTACCAATTTTGACATTGCTAGTTCTTTATTTCAAGGTTCAGTTACTATGTACAAACCCCTTAAGATTTGTACTTAGCTGATTTAATGTACAATTTTTATACTTTTTCTGATTGCCCTCACTATATTTAGTGTTGCTATTGTTCTTTCAAGTATATCTGAATCATACAGTTTCACCATAATTTTATCTTAAGTATATCATGGGTAAGTTAATAATTCCAGTTTCTTGTTCTTGTGAGTATTATTGATATTTTATCTATTGGACCTGGGCACTGTATATGTCCTTTTTACTATATTATTCACAAGAGGACTTATGATTGTATGACTCAGGGTTACCTTATGTATGTACAAATCTATACTGATTTAAATTAATCTTAACTATTCAAGTATTAGTTTTGTTTTGTTAAAGTCAGGAATAATGGATTCATGGTTAGGTAAGAGCTAACCTAATTAATTTCAGTTCAGTCTCTCTTCTTCTGACATCAGGGAATACCAAGGTTGTTGGTAGACAGTATGAAGGATTCCAGTCATTCTCCTCCATCATGCCTGTGTTTTCAATTTAAAATCAAATGCAGGCAAAAAGTTATAGCCTTTACAAATTCTTATTTGAATATAGGAATATTGTGGATTCTTTCATTACATTTTCTTTACTTCTGCTGTGTGTTTGGAGTTATGTGAATGGATATTGGCCCTAGAGCTTATGTTATCTTCATTGGTATCCTAGTAACATATCAATAATAAACTTTGATGACTTTCAGATACTGTCACCAACAACTATTTGCTATTTCTAAACACAGAAAATGTAACATCCTGGTAAATAAATTAATAGACTACACATAAAAGAATTATAAAATGCTGAGAAATCCACAAAGGAATCTAGGAGAACAATTGTATCAGGCTCATGTGAAAATTTATCGCAACAGAAAATTTTAGGACATACATTTTTTATCCACAACTTTTCAATTTACTGAGGGAAACTGATAAATTGACAAGCCTCATATGATTCTATTATAAAAAGGCTGAAACTTGACTATATTTAAATGTCATAAGGAGGAGTTCCACTGGTTAACTTTTTTCTAGATTTTGAAAAATACACTAGTAAAATATAAAGTATGGATGATACCAATATCTAACTAAATTTTTTTTCATGAAACTGATCAAAAGCATTAATTTCTGTCTTTTAGTGTCAAGTTACATGGCATCAAGGACTGTTAAACCTCAATAATTTTTAAATATTAAATATTTGTCAATATTGTTTCTTATCTGACTTTTGTGGCTTTTCTTTCTGTCTTATGATAGAGAAAGTGTCAAATCTTATTTCAGCCTCATGTGTTAAAGTAGTTCTTTTACCCATTCTAAGATTATAATATAATTATGTCACTTCTACCTTCCATGTCACCCCTTCAAACCCTCACAAATACCCTCCATTGCTCTTTTTCAAAGTTTGGGTTTAAAATATAATTATAAAATTAATTGAACATATGCTATTCAGATCTTGAAACATGCCATTGGGTAGAGTTTATGTGTTCATCTTCAACATCTGCCATGAGAAGTGTTTTCTGTGAAAAAAAAAAAGATATCATGCATTTTACATATCTTGGGAAATTGGGCACTCATCGTGAAGACTACCTGAAGTAAGAACCTAACCATGTCTCCAAAATACACCAATTTACTCCATAAGATATTTAAATAACCATAGTAGGATCCAAATTATAGTTCCTTTAATAATATTTTTATTCTTTAAGGTGAAGTCAGTTATGATTCCTATTAAAGATTTAATCTGCCATATTTTTCTCATTTTTCAAGGAATTAACAAGCAAAAGATAGCAAGTCTCATTCACAGCAATTCAGAGAAATCCAATATGGTAGACATATAATCTTCTTCCTCAGCAGTATATACGATGTAGCTAAAGGGGTCTTCAAGCAAAACATAGCATAAAAGGCCTGTCTCATATTTATCCACATGTATTATCTCCCTTGTACAACTCAAAGCTGAAGTATGTCCACACTGAGGACTGTCCTAGTTCTCCCATCCTGTGCTGTCCCACAACAGCCTGGAAATAATGTGGTACATATATCATTTTCATCAATTCAGTTGTAACTGTAGGCTCACTGGAGTACTTTCTTTTATGCAAAGCAAGTTATCATAAGTCTAGATCTGATCCCAATGATTAGAGTAGTTTCTTTTTTCCCATGTACTGAGTTTTGTCATAGTGCATGCTAATGTGTGTTCTAGTGTGTATGTTCTCATACTCACTGACTAAAAATGCATGTATTGTTCTAGGTGGCCATGCATCAACACCCTAAAAAGCAATTTATTAATTAATTCTTTGATATCAAGAGTCATGTAGTCATCCCATCTTGGCCTCAGCATCTGATGGTGGTTTTAAACTCCTGATCTGTGTCTACTTCCTAATTGCTGGAATTGTAGTCATACATCAACTCATCTAGCTTTGCAAATGTCCCTTATATCCTATTTTCCTCTATTCTCCTTCTCCAACCCTGTGGTCTTCTCTGTAGCTTTCTGTGATGTGAAATTAAATTTGAGAATGCTATGTGGTGAAAGAGAACCAACTACAGAGTATTTCAGGGGAATGAAGAAGGGAGATGGGTGAAGGGGCTCAATAAGAACAAAGGATTATGAGCTTGTCATAATGATCCTGAAAAATGGATAATCACTCTCGCTTGGGGTGCAGCTACTGTAGGATGCACAGATCCTGGTTCATGGGCCCACATTCATGCATATATATAGTCAAGCATGAACTATAATGAAAGCATAAAGTTGAGATGGAAATTGAAGGGAGTATTAGGGGCAAATAGAGGGACACAGTAGAAGATGAAAATTATCAAAATATATTGCACAAATATATCAGATTTTCAAAGAATAAATTGAACTATGTCATACTGAAATCAACTACTTTGACTATTAAGTAAAGAGACAATCAAGGAAAAACTAACTACAAAGTAAGCAATTCTCCATCCAGGGAGAAATCTTTAAACATAAAATGCCGGGGGGGGGGGGCCTCCTTTGAAATGTTGAACAAGGGAATCAAAGAGATTCCCAAAACAAAACAAAGCAATACACACTTTGGCCAATGCCCTTGGTTGCATTACAGAATTTGAAGGTAAGTCCCTGTTGTTGAAGATATCACACACGTTGGACACAAAACTTAGATAAACTGAGTGCTAACTGAATTGGAAGCTTCCTCCTTGAAGACTAGCTCTCATAGTGTTGGACAGGCTGTGGAAGTTGCCAAAGGAGAAAATCAGTCAATAGCTCTATCTACCTATGAATGCTATGAACCACAATAAAGACCAACATGGAAAGGTATCCCAAAAGATACACATAGTGGGAATCACATCCTGATCCATCTCATTGTATTTAATATCAGCTCAAATGGAAAGATTTAACGTCTGGTACTTAGCTGATTACCCATTGCTGGTAGGTCATGTACCACAGAAGTTAACTACATTCCAAATATTCTATACCCAAAGATAACTGTAGCTCTCACCACTCATCAAAGATGTTTTTTTTCACAGCAGCAGATATAGACAATTAAACACACACACACACACACACACACACACACACACACACACACACACA
>CABHPR010146122.1:6091-34045 GCA_902168415.1 Peromyscus melanophrys
TGTGTGTGTGTGTGTGTGTGTGTGTGTGTGTGTGTGTGTGTGTGTGTTCAGGTATGCCATGTGTTCACCAGATATTACCTTGGGTGTTAATTATCTTGGTTCTCCAGGAGTTGTTCATCTTGTTGAGACAGGGTGTTCACTGGTACCTAGTACTCAACCATTAGGCTAGGCTGGCTAGCCAATGAACTCCAAGGTTCCTCCTGTCTCCCCCAGCCACCCCACCCCCACCCCCTTGCCCTGGGCTTCGGGTGTATACTACCATGCCTGGCTTTGTACGTGGGTACTGGGGATTGAACTCAGGAGCTTGTCTTTGAATGGCAAGCACTTTCTGACTGAGCTGTCTCCCCAGCCCATAGCACCAATGATTTATTTGTCTCTGATGTTCAGGTACCAAACTCCTGTCAGTTTTGTTTTTTAATAATCTTTTATTCTTATAATAGCCATTTTTCAGACCTCCCTGCATTATTGCTCATGTGACAGTACTCTACACGTATCTCAACTGTACCAAGGAGCTGTCATGTTCTCATTTTTCATTTACCATCCAGGCTTCCTCAGTATTTTTTTTACTTTATTTAATTTTATGTGCATTGGTGTTTTGCCTGCATGTATATCTGTGTGAGGATGCCAGATCCCCTGGAACTGGAGTTACAGACAGTTGTGCGCTGTCATGTGAGTGCTGGGAATTGAACCTGGGTCCTTTGGAAGAACAGCCAATGATCTTAACCACTGAGCCACCTCTCCAGCCCCCTCTACACTCATCTATGGTTTCATTTTCCTTAGTTCGTTTGTTTGTAATTAACTGTAGCACAAAAATATTAAAAGGAAAATTCCATAAATAAATTAAAACTTTTAAGTAACTCATTATAAAAATTTGTCATAATTGCTCTATTTTGTTGTTGCTAATCTCTTATATGTATGTATTTATAGGAGAAAATCATATGTATATATATATACAAGTAATCTTTAAACTGATTACTTTCTCTCTCTTTTTCAGTCTATCCACTACTATCAGAATTCTTATTCTAGAATACTAATTTGATTTTGTGATTTCCTTGAATAAAAGCATTGATTCCTTTCCACATATGGAGTGAAGTTCATATTACTGAATGTGTTTGGACTTTCAGTTCTCTTTCTAAGAGTGGAATTGTATTCCACTTCCATTGGTGATTGATGCCCCTGTATAGACAGTCACTTCCCTTTTTCTAGAATGTCTTTTCACTCTTGTTTTGTTACATTTTCCCCTCTTAAACTGTTCGATTCCTCTTTTGTTCTTATTATAATTTCTGCAGAATTTTGTTAGTGCCTTCCCCCTTTTTGTGCACTAATAGTTGTGATGTGTGCCTCGCTGTGGATAGACATCCTTTAGGGTAGCAGTATGAGAGTGATGGTGTGATAGTGATGCCACTGTCTTCAAGAAAGCATCCGAAGTAATAGTAGAACCACCCATTGACTGCCTCTTGTGTGTGTGACACTTGGTAAGAATTTAAGACATATTTTACAGAGTACATTGACAATAAGATATAATTAACATAGGGTCTTGCCGGACTCTTGCTGGGTCTTATTTTGTTTTAAGAATAGCATTCAGGCCGGGCGGTGGTGGCACACGCCTTTAATCCCAGCACTCGGGAGGCAGAGCCAGGCGGATCTCTGTGAGTTCGAGGCCAGCCTGGGCTACCAAGTGAGTTCCAGGAAAGGAACCAAAGCTACACAGAGAAACCCTTTCTCGAAAAACCAAAAAAAAAAAAAAAATAGCATTCAGGAGACAGAAGCAGGCGGATCACTGCAAGTCCATGGTCAGTTGGACCTACATAGTAAATTCTAGAATGAAAAGAAGACGAAAGTAGCTGGGTGGTGTAGACCTTGTCCAATACTGTATTTAAAAGATCCATTGTCTCACCATTTTTCAAGATTGCTTGCATTCTAACAGAATAAGCCTTAATGAAATGGATTTGTGATTTGGGGGATTTATACTCTTAGTAAAGGCACGTGGTTACC
The DNA here is from genome assembly GCA_902168415.1 of Peromyscus melanophrys. Taxonomy (NCBI): domain Eukaryota; kingdom Metazoa; phylum Chordata; class Mammalia; order Rodentia; family Cricetidae; genus Peromyscus; species Peromyscus melanophrys. The sequence continues at coordinate 8,087 of CABHPR010146122.1, forward strand.
TACCCTAACTTGTAAACACAGTTGTCTTTTTTGAACTTTTATTTCATGATTTGGCTAATACAAAAGGATGAAGATGCATATGCTTTTAAAGTTTTATTGATATACAATTAATTATTTGTAAGGTAATAATTTATATAAACTTTCAGATTTTTTATTTTTAATTTTTGAGACAAGATCTCTTTATGACCAAGACTGCTTAACTATTGTTATGCACAACTCTTATTCTCTATTTAAACCTAAACTTCATGTTAGGACCCCAAAGATGGACTTTGAGGGGAGTCACTGGATCTTTTTGTTCATGCCAACTGGCCTGGAACTTGCTATATAGATCAGGCTGGTCTTGAACTCACAGAGATCAGCCTACCTTTGCTTTTGAGACAGCTAAGATTAAAGGCCTGGTCCACCACACTTGGAAATAAAAGAATATAAATAAATAAATAAATAAATAAATAAATAAATAAATAAATAAATAAATGTATGTGTTTATGTATATATGTGTGTATATTACACATATATACATACATATACGTGTGTATATATGCACACATGTATACATATGTATCTTATGTACATGTTTATCAACACAATAAAAATAAACATGTCTACCATGCTCTAAACTTTCTCATCTGCTCGTTTTAAATAAATAGTAATCAGCTGTATTTCATTGGCTTACATATTCTAGAGTCTCATACAGTGTATGCTTGTTTTAGATTTAGCTTCTTCCACTCAACACACTAGTTGATAGCTGTATGTATCAGTATTTTATCCTGAGGGTACGTATTTTGAATTACATTTGTTATGGAAAGTAAATTATTTTATTTTACCCATATTATATGTTACATTTTGGAGGAGGTTCAGATGGAACTGATGTGAAAATTTAGTTGAACCTAAAGTCACTTCTGGGACTTGTTTTAGTATATTGTGTACAGATCATTTGGTATTCCAGACTTGTGTGTACAAGAATTTAAATGCATTTTAATTTTCAATGAGTGTCCTTTCACGTACTTAGAATCTAATTTAAAATAAAGCTGTGAAGCACATTTTACTCAGTTTTGGAGTATAATGTACTTCTGAATATTATTTTCTTCACCTTTCTTGGGAAATATTGGGAGAAAACCCTTCTACTTGGCCTCATGTGGACAATAACTCTAAAGTGGTTATCTCAGAACTTACTACTGCCATTAACTATAGGTATTAAGCAAGCAAGCACTAATCAGCTGTGTGTTAATACTACGTAGAGTTCAGTTTGTATAGGAAAAGGTATCATTCTCGTCTAATCTATGATGACTACATTTGAACTTCGTTATTCAATGTTGAGAAGGGAAAAGATCTTTGTTTTGGTGTGTTGTTTTGTAAAACCCAAGTCATTAAAATCCATTGTATTGCCATTGTATTCTAATCTCATTGCCCTGTCCCTTTTAAACTTTTCAGGAGGATATAATCCATATGTAGAAATAATTGAACAGCCGAGACAGAGGGGAATGCGGTTTAGATACAAATGTGAAGGGCGATCAGCAGGCAGCATTCCTGGGGAGCACAGCACAGACAACAACCGAACATACCCGTCTATCCAGGTAACGGGCCTTCCTCAGTGTCTCCCTCTTAGTGGCTCGTGTTTCACTGTGGCAGTTACGTGAGAGGCTCAGTTTCTTTTTTGTTTTTGTTTCGAGACAGGGTTTCTCTGTATAACAGCCCTGGCTGTCCTGGAGCTCACTCTGTAGCCCAGGCTGGCTTTGAACTCAGAGATCCACCTGCCTCTGCCTCCCAAGTGCTGGGACTAAAGGGGTGCGCCACCACCACACAGTGGAAGGTTCGGTTTCTTAACAGTTACCTCCACAGTCTTTTGCTCCCACCCCTTGTGTTTTTCTTTGTACTTGCTTTGCATTAACTAGGTCTGTAGAGAGATCTCTTAAAAAATTGGACTCTTTCCTGTTACAGTTCATGTATTAATGTAACTGCGGTGGTTCACGGGCTGACTGTGCACTGACAGCTTCGGATCTGATCCCTTTTGTAAACACAGAGGTTCTAGTGAGGAAAAAGCATTCTCTGTCCATTGTGGCGAGGGACAATTATTGTATATGCTAAACAATCTTTTAGTTTTGGAGCTATTAATAAGGAAAACCTTTTCCCTCCTTTTTCCTTACCTTTATTGCGTATCTCCAATACTCTTAGTTATTGACATCATCTAAATTATCACTTTTTTCTCTGTGTGTTTAAGGTGTGTGTGTGTGTAAGGTGTGTGTGTAAAGGGTATATGTGTGCATGTGTGTAAGGTGTGTGTGTAAGGTGTGTGTGTGAGGGATGTGTGTGTGAGGGACGAGTGTGTAAGGGGTGTGTGTGTAAGGGGTGTGTGTAAGGTGTGTGTAAGGGTGTGTGTGTAAGGGGTGTGCGTGTGAGGTGTGTGTGAGAGGGGTGTGTGTAAGGGTGTGTGTAAGGTGTGTGTAAGGGTGTGTGTGTAAGGGGTGTGTGTGTGTAAGGGGTGTGTGTGTGTACGCACGCGCGTGCTCTTTTGTGTGTGTGGCAGTGCACGCACTCGTGTGGACATCAGGACAGCTGTGGGCGGTTGGTGCCTTCCTTCCACCTTTTTGAGGCAGGTGTCTGTTGTTTTCTCACGTCATGTGCCAGGCTCCCTGGTCCACTGGCTGCCAGGGTCCTCTGTTTCTGCTTCCCATCTCCTGATGGCAGAGTTGGTATCACAGGTGTTCAAGCTATTGGTCTCTCTCTATCTTTTTTGACAGACAGTACTGGGGATTGAACCTAGAATGTTAGGCAAGTGTTCTACCATTGAGATAGATCCCTAGCCTGTGAAAGTAGTTTTGGATTGAAAATGAATTTGGCAAATGTACCATATATATAAGGTATGTTTATATGTTATATTTACAAATTATATTTACTTCTACTTTTTATAATTTATTTGTTCATAAAATTTTTGTTGTTTTGAAACAAAATTTCACTAGACTAGGCTAGCCCCAAACTTGTAGTGATATTCCCTCTTGCCTCTGCTTCCTTCATACTGGGATTATAGGCATGCACAATTCTGCCTGGCTGATTTTTATCACTTAAATGCCAATTAAAAAGCTTAATAATGAGTTGGTGTGGTAGCACACGCCTGTAATCCAAGCATTTGGGAAGCAAAGACAGGTAGATCTTGAGTTTGAGAACTGCCTGGACTACATAAGAAGTTCCAGGCCAATCTGGACTTTTAAAACCTTGTCTCGAAAATAAATGAAAACAAAGTTTAAAACTAGTCAGGGGCAGTATCATCCACTGAAATCCCATTTAGTTGGGAGGCTGTGGTAGGAGGATTACTTGGGTTCAGAGACCAGTGTAGATAAAAGTAAGACATCATCTCAAAATGGAGTTTGAAAAATGGTTCTTAATCTCTCATCATTAGATCTGAAATCACTGCTTTGTAAATCACTAGCTTATTTACAGTTTATTTTATTTAACCTAAGAAGAATTACAAAGTTAAAATAAGTCAATTGCCAAGTTATATATTGATTTCCAAATTTGCCTTTTTAACTGATATGTAGATGCTGAGATTATAATATTAATGGGATGTCATATAGCGTTTGATAATGTTTACATCTTGTAATTCTTAAATTAGGTTAAACATACTTAGCTCCTCAAACATTTATCATTCCTGTGGAAACATTCCAAGTTCTCCTAGCTTTTTAAAAATATACAGTACACAGTCACCATATTGTATAATGTGTGCCCAGAGCTTTTTGTCCCATCTACTGTACAAATTGAATTCAAAATAATATTTTATTGATATTTATGTATGTGTATGTATCTATGAAAATGCATATGTGGGGTGGAGGTCCACAGAGGCCAGAAGAGGGTGTCAGATCCTTTGAAGCTGAATTTAAGGGCAGTTGTGAACTGCCTGATATGGATGCTGGGATCTGAACTTTGGTCCTATGGAAGACCAGGAAGTGCTCTTTGTTGCTGAGCTATCACTTCAGCCCCATAACTTCATGATTTTAAATCACATTTTTTGGCAACAGTATGGATTTGGGTTATCTAAGTTCTTTTAAGTATTCAAATGGAAGAGATGTAGTGAAAAGTTACCTTAAAAATTCTATTCTTCCAATCTTGTGAGTCATTTTAGCTCCTCTTTAAAAAAATGTTCCTAAATTTTATTTATGACTTCATACAAAACATTCCAGACCAATGTGTCTTGATCCCCATCTCTGTACTCCCCTTCATTCTCATCACTGTGGAAGTAGCATCTGAGAGCTCTTTTTGCTGTGAGTGATGCTGTGCACCCGATGGGCAGCCAGTCCGCAGCCTGTTCTTCAGAGACTGCTGGCTGAGGTAGTTCAGATATCTTTGGGAAGAAGGTACCTTGGAGGAGACAGTGATCTTGCTCTTGCTCCTTTTGATGGTCACAACCTCCCCAAGATTCCCAGCTTTTCCTTTCACCTTGACTCTCCCTGGAGGAACAGCTGGAAACTAGTAACATCCACGGTTCTGTCTTCTATAGTGCGGGTGCAGTCAAGGGAGAATTCCAAAACCTGCTTTCCCCTCCTTTGCCACTTGCTTTTGCCATGGGCCATGTGTCCTCAGAGGACTCTGTTCTTGTTGTTGTTGTTTGTTTGTTTGTTTTAATTTTTGAACATTTTTATTTTAGACTCTCTCCCTCTGTCCCCCCCCCCCATTGTGTGTGTGTGTGTGTGTGTGTGTGTCTGTGTGTGTGTGTACATTCGAGGTCACAGGACCCCTTGCAGGGCTGTTCTCTCCGTGTACTACGTGAGATCCAGAGATTACACTTCTTGGTGGCAAGTGCCTTTACCTGCAGCACCATCTCACCAGCCCCTAATTCTTCTTAGATCATACTACTGTGTGCATCAAAATTATATGTACGATTTGTATCTCTTCTGATCCAACAGATCCTAAACACTTTACAGCTTGAATTCTTTCTCCATCCGCCTATTTTGTAGTTTTGAGTAATTACCTCTCTTTCATCTAGAAAGGCAGTAAATATTTCTTGATTACTATTCTGTTTAAAAAAGAGGGAAATAGTAGCAAGTGGATATGATCAGTATACACTGTATAAATAAATGTATGAAACTTTCAAAGAATAAACTATAAAACAGCAAGGCACAGTGGTACTTGTCTTTAATCTCAGAACTGGGAAGGCAGAGGCAATTGGATCATATCTGTTTGATGTTATTTCCAGTGTGGCTTAAATATATTTTCAAGGCATATTTATGGTATGATGGGTGTAACTAAGAGCAAAGCACTGAGAACCTAACCTCTAAGTATTTCCTTGTGCTCTATGATTTAAAAAGAAAAAATGTGTCAACTTGTCAGGTAGTGTTGGTACACACCTGTGATCCCAGCACTTGGGAGGCAGAGGCAGGAGGATCTCTCAGTTCAAGGTCACCCTGGTCTACAGAGTGAGTCCAAGAACAGTCATGGCTACAAAGAGAAACCCCATCTTGAAAAACCAAAAAAAAAAAAAAAAGGTATCAACTTACGTGATTTATTTAGGATTTTTGACAGGATCTCATATAGCTCAAGGGTGCCTCAAACTCACCATGCAGCTGAGGAAGACCTTGAACTTCTGAATGTTTCTGTCTCTACCTCTTGAGTGTGGTTAATGTGGTGCTGGGAATCAAACCCAGGGCCTTGTGCATGCTAACAAGCATTCTGTCAACTGAGCAACATCCCCAACCCAGCTTGCCTGTTTTGTGTTTAGTTTCTTGAGACAGGGTTTCTCTGTGTAGCCCTGGCTGTCCTGGACCTCCCTCTGTAGACCAGGCTGGCCTTGAACTCACAGAGATCCACCTGCCTCTGCCTCACAAGTGCTGGGATTAGAGGCGTGTGCCACAATGCCCAGCCTGCTTACCTGTTTTAAAAGGAAAATAAATAACCAGATGATAGAGCCAGATGAAATTAGGGCAGAAAGAAACATTTCAGGAGTTGAAAGGTAAGTTTTCCCTGATGGTATTCTCTGGAAACTTTAATCTCAAGTGAGCTGCTGAATATTTGAACTTTATTCAGTGCTGACTTCGTTATATAAATTGAACTTGAATTTAGTGGATCAGCTCTTTATATTTGTTTGCTTTTAAAACAGGGTAGTATTGTTTGTAACCATAGCTGACACTGAACTTGTAGCAGTCCTGCCTTCCAAATGCTGAGATTACAGGTATATGCCACAATACTCATCTAGTAGATCTGTTCTTAACAAGATATACTTACGGATTGTACAATTAATTACCCCTTTCAGATTATGAACTATTATGGAAAAGGAAAAGTAAGAATTACATTAGTAACCAAGAATGACCCATATAAGCCTCATCCTCATGATTTAGTTGGGAAAGACTGCAGAGATGGCTACTATGAAGCAGAATTTGGACCAGAACGCAGACCTCTGTTGTAAGTATACTGTCACAGACATCTTAGGCAATAGGACAAGGATATAATTTTAGTTTTTAGCAAAATTAATTTCATATTTAATTTACTATAGTATACATTTAAATTTTTAATTTTATTTTTCATCTGGGGGGGGCCATGCATGGCTGTGGGTGCATGTGGAGGTCTGAGTCGTTTCAACTTGTGGAGTTGGTTCTTTCCTCCACCATATGGACTCTGAAGATTGAACTTAGGTCACCAGGTGTAATGGCAGATGCCTTTAGCCCGTGAGCCACCTCACCATTGGCATTAGAACTGTCCTTTCATTTTTTATTAACAGCACCACATGATAGTCAGCAGAAGTACTTCTTTGAGAGTTGGAGGTTTAGACAGCTCATGTCACCTAGGCTGGCCTCAAACTTGCTGTGTAGAATGAATCTGAACTTCTCTTCCTGCCTCCTCTTCCCAAATCCCAAGATTGCAGGTTACACTACCATATCTGGCTCAGAAGGAGCACTTCTTTAAAAAATTTTATGTTCTTCTTATTTTTCTCTGAAGACAGGGTTTATATAAGTCAGGGTGGCCTCCTTCCAGAGGACCCAGATTCTGAGAGAACAGGTGTGAGGTTATAGCCGTAAGACACCACCTGAGTTTATGCAGACTGAACTCAAGACAGATTGCTGTCATGTTAGGCTAGCCATCTGACAACTGAGCCATATGTCTACCATTTCTTATCTTCTGAGTTTTGACTGTGTAGCTCAGCCTCGCTTCCAACTTGTAGTGATCCTCCTGCCTCAGCCTCCAGAGTATTGGCATTATAAGTAAGCATGCATTACCTCACTTAGATAGGTACTTCTTTATAATTACTGAAAGTAAAGACAATATATTTTATGTTGTGATTTATCTCTTCATTCTACATAATCTATGAAAAAATTTGAGGCCAGTGTGGAGTACACAGCAAGACATTGTCTCCCAAAAAGTTCCTCTTATTAATAATAATAACACAAAACACAAAAATGTGCATTTGACAAAAATCTTACTGCCTGCATCAGTTGAACTTCCAGCAGTGTTTAAACTTTCAACCGTTTGTGTCTTGAAATACTTTCTGACTCCTGTGAAGACAAACTTGTTTTAATTTAGTTTTCTGGCTGTTCTTCCATATGGCCCCTGTGTTTTCATCTCTGTCACTCTAGTGCTTCTAATCTTTTTTGGGGGGTGGGGTGGGGGAGTATTTTAAGACAGGGTTTCTCTGTGTAGCCCTGGCTGTCCTTGAACTCAGAGATCCGTCTGCCACTGCCTTTTGAGTGCTGGGACTAAAGGCGTGCACCTCTAATCTTACATTGCAGTCTTGAGAGGATTCTTTAGTTTCCTCTGCTCAAAGTGCTCTTTTCATGATCTGTTCCCTTCGTCTTCCTAGTTCAGTTCATATTATCACTTCCCACAGGAAGCCTGCCTGCCCACCTTGAATTGATCCTGTTATATGCTCCTTTCTAAAAATGATGTTTACCTTCATAAAACTTGTTATGATTCAGTTGAGTGGGTTTTTTGCATGTGATTATTTAGTAGTTCCCCAGACTTGAGCTAGCAGGGTTTTCTCTGTAAATGGCTAGTAGTGTCATAGGCTTTAGAAGCCATTTGGACTCTGTGTCTTGCTCAGCCCTGCTATTGCTGCAGGAAAGAAAGCAGCCACAGATGGTATGTGAGTGTATGAACATGTTTGTGTTTCAATTCAAACTTTATTTGCAAAAACAGCCGTATGCTGAATTTGGCCCATGAATTAGAGTTTGCCAATCCCGCATTCCAGACACTAAGGTTCCCTGAAGGGAGAAATTGTACCTCTCCATTCCTTTCTAGAGTTTTAATGCATAGCTGGAACTCCAGAATGTGTTGAATGACTATGAAGGAGTAAATGGGAGAATGAACCAAATACCCTGATGGTCCTTGATGGTCAGAATTTCTTCCTCATTCTCTTGTTTTCTCTTTCTTCTAGTGTTGGGGTTGATCCCAGGGTGTCATGAACTAGACAAGTACTATACTCCTGAGTTAACACCCTAGCTCTCGAAATTTTGAAACCCCCCATTACTTTTAATATTCTGTGCATAGCAGATGGGATTATTCAAATGAAACAAAACCAAGTAGTGTATATTAGAATGAAGAATTCTTTAAAACCTTTTATTAGAGAAAAACTGAAAAAAACACACTAAGAATCTTTCAATCTTTCTTTTTGAGAAAGAATTATTTTGTTATAGGATTTCAAGAAAGGATTAAGAATTCATAACTCATTTATTTTTTGTTATTGGAGGAAGGAAATGGCCGAGTTATTTTGGGTGCTGATTGAAGCCACAGGTGTGAGTGCCAAGCATGCAGCATGAACGTAAAGGCAGCGTGAGTGTGGAGTCAGGAGAACCAGGGAGCTCCAGCGCCAAGCGAAATGTGGGGAAATAGGACGTTCTTATCATTGAGTTTTGCTTCCTTATTCACACCCACCCATCTCAAATGATGTCATGGTTTTTCCATGTGGGAACAAGTATGACTGGGTGGTGGTAGGGGAGTTCCCCCCACCATCATCTGTATTACACATATGCAAATGAATAATATTTGTAGCTATTGAGAAGTTTTCCATAAATGACCTTTTGAAACTGTTGCTAAATATTGTTAGTATTAAAGCTCTCTAACAAACCCACTTTATTCCTTTTATTGTAATCCTGTAACATGGTATGAAGTGTATGCTATAATCTGAAAAGCCTTGAGGCCAGCCCAGAGCACACAGCAAGACACTGTAGATAGAGCTGCTTGCTGTGACTTGGTAGATTTGATGATACACTTTTCAGTGATGAGCTAGGGAGGCAGCATAAATGGACAGAGGAGTCAAATATAAGAAGGCCAGCCAGGTCCCTCATCAAAATGAAGAACTGTACATAAATGGGGCCCAGGTGCTTATCTCTACCCAACTATCCCTGTGCCCGGGTGCTGCCAAACCTCTAAAATGTTCACGAAGCCAGGAGTACTGATGTTCATCTCTAATTACTTGACTTTTAAGTTCCAGAATGTATACAGTTTTTTTAATGCAGTAGTCACTCCTCTATCATCTTTTAAAAATATAGTTTAACACTGCTCTAGGAGCAAAACATACCTTCCAGTTTCAGGGTCTGGCTGTCTTTGCACCTCTTGATACACAAATTTTAGAGAATTGATCATGAATTTGTTTGGAAGGTGAACTTTTGCTTTTTGGTGTTTTTTTAAATGTTTGTCTACCTTGGTATATTTGACTAGGCATATTGGTAAGATATAAAACAGTATATTTAAAGTGATACAGTACTATATATACTTTCTTGGTTTTGTCTTTTGAGACAGGGTTTCCCATAGTCTAGGCTAGCTTCAAACTTGCTAGGTAACTGAGGATGATCCACTTGCCTCCACCTAGTGCTGGGACTAAAGGCATGTGCCACCATGTGCCCTGTTTCTCTATGAGCAGTTCTCTTAGACAGCTCTACTTTTCGTTACCCTTGTATCTTCGTTACCACAGTTAGCAATAGGACTCATGATCTAGTAGCTGGATGTGACTGGAAGGTGACTTCTTGGTGTTGAGTATGTTTGATTTCTGTCATATTTTTGTTTAACTATGATGTGGTTTTGAAAGTTTCATTTTTTTATTTTAGTTTTCAGAATTTGGGTATTCGGTGTGTAAAGAAAAAAGAAGTGAAAGAAGCTATTATTTTAAGAATAAGTGCAGGAATCAACCCTTTCAATGGTAAGTATTTTGTTATCATTTCTACTATTTGGATATCAATGGACTGTGATTTCTATTATATTATAATTCTACTTGTTGACTTATATTTGTAACTGAGGAATCATGTGGATTTAAGTAGACAGTGTCTTTGTTTTCTTTGAGGAAGCCTCCCCTCCCCTTTCTTATTGTTTATTCTGACATAAGATCTTCCTTTGTAGCTCTGATTGGTCTGTTACTACATCTGGCAGACTGACCTTGAACTCCCAGCAGTCCCCCCTTATAAGTGTCCCAAGCTTGCCCTGTAGGTGTGAGCCATCATGTCTGGTTAAAACAAAAGGAAAACTAAAGCCTTCTCCAGGTGTTCTGATTTGTTCTCTTTGAATGTGCTTCTTCCTTATGCGCTGTCCAGCAAACAGTCCTCACTCTTTCTCTGAGAGCTGAATAGGCACCATGGACTTTCCTCCCCCAGCCTCCCACAGCTGTCTTTTAATAGGAATCTCATAAGGCCCAGCTGACTTGAATTACTATTTTGCTGAGGCTGGCCTTGTCCCTGCCTCTGTCTCCCAAGTTCTGTCATTCATTATAGGCATGCAACACCATACCTGGCCGCTCAGAATATTTTTTAGACTTCTTTCGTTTTTCTATGTATGAATGTTTTGCCTGCATGTGTGTACATACACCACATGTGTACCTGGTACCCTTGAAGGTCAGAAGAGGACATCGGATCCCCTGGAACTTGAGTTGCAGATGGTTGTGAGTCACCATGTGAGTGCTGGGAACCCAGGTCCTCTGCAAGAGCAATAAGTACTCTTAAGCACTGAGGCATCTCTCTAGCCCTTCAAAATATTTTGTAGTAGTTTTTGTATTGACAGAATATGTCTTGCTGTTTAGCACATTTTATTGAAATAACACTAACCATTTTATTTTTAATTTATTGTTTTGGGGACAGGGCTTTACCATATAACACAGACTGACGTCAGATGCCATATCTGTCCTCTTCTCTCAAGTCTCCCTCCTGCTGGAATTATAGGCACATACCACCATGCCCAGTTTAAGCATTTGGGTCTTGAGAATTCTGGACTGGTCTCAGACTCACTGTATAGCCAGGAATGGCCTGCATTTTCTGATCCTCCTGCCTCCGCGTCTCAGTGCTGGGATCATCGTCACACTCGGTTACGCATTGCTAGGGACTGAAGTCAAGATTTCCTTGTGTACGAAACAAGCACTCTGCCAGCTGAGCTGCTTTCCCTGCCCCAAGCGTTTATTGTTTATTGTTTACGACACTATTTGGGTATGGCATCTGGTACCTTTTAGCATTCTATATTGTTAAATAGATAAATGATTGCTGAAGTGGATGCAGTAATGCTTACTTTAAAAAAGTCTTCATCCTAAAGTCCTGTGTAGCTACTTAAATAGTTGTGTGGGTCTAGGCATGGTGGAGCAGACATGGCTACTTGAGATTGCATCCTCAAACTCACTATGTAGCTGCAGATAACCTTGTATTCTCTTTGAGCTGTTAGTCACTTATTAATTGAAGAAATGTAATGAATGCCCATTATATGTAAACTTTTATCTTCAATGTTTAGTGAAAATGCAAAGATGTGACACACCCATTCTGAGTTCATAGAACTTTGCCTTATTAATAGGATAGAAGCGGCACATGTAAATGATGATGACGTAAGATAAAAACCTAAGTTCAGATCTAGTGCTGCACTGATTTAGAGAAAAGGGATATTTCTTCTAGTCCAGAACGAGACTTTGTAGAATCAGCTCAGGGCTGGGAATGGGGCTCTGTAAGTACGTGCTTGCTGCCGAGCATGAAGACCCAAGTGTCATTCCTAGTCCCCATTTGAAAACAGCCAGGTACTCCAACACTGGGGAGGGGCTACAGGGGGGTTCTGGGGCTGGAGGGTCAGTGAAAGACCCCGTCTCAAAAAAATCAAGTGAAGACAAGTAAGTAAGACACGCAGTACTGATCTCTGTCCTCCACATGTATGCTTTTTCACACATACCCATGTACAACACAAAGCAGTTATTAGTTGAGTTTTCAGCCTTTACTCTGAATCCAGATATCACTTACGATTCCTGATTGTCAGTAGTTTTTAATCATGCTGTGCCACAGATGGGAAACATGGTTAAAAACCATGTTAGTGTTGTGTAATTTCTGCATTCTAAAAAATAACATTTTGACTCCCCCTTTCTTTTCTTAACTGTGGGAGAAGGTACATGGTATGGAGTCAGAGGACAGCTTCAGATGCTGTTCCTCAGGCATTGTCTTTTCTGAAACAGGGCTTCTCACTGGCTTAGAGCTTGGGAAGTCTGCGAGGGTCCACTGGCTCTGCCTTCTCTGCACTGGCATTATAAACCTCAGTACTGCACCTGGCTTTTGTACATGGGTTTGGGAGTCGAACTCAGGACCTTGTGCTTGCAGAATTTTGCCACTTTGCCAACAGAATCATCTCTCCCAGCCCCTTTGACCTTTCTAGTTGTGCAGACATGTTTTTATAGACTCAAATGTTAGGCTTAAGAATGGTGACACTGGAATAAATGTCAGTGTCAGGGTAACTCCTGACACTGACTGGCGTTGTGTGAAATACGTTTTTTAATTGGTTGTTCCCTATGAGACTGGGGAATTTGGCTAATTGTTTTTCACATTTAGTGTTTTTTTTTTTTTTTTTGAGCTGAGGACCGAACCCAGGGCCTTGTTCTTGCTAGGCAAGCCCTCTACCACTGAGCTAAATCCCCAACCCCCATTTAGTATTTTAATTTTAATACTAATCTACTTTCCAAGTAAATTTTTCATGTAATTTAACAAATACCATGCTTTTAAAATATGGCATATATTAGTAACAATTTATTGCTATAGGCTTAAAATATTATTTCAAAGGCAGCAATATTTTATTTTAGAAATGGGTTTCTTTTTTTTTTTTTTTCTTTTTTTTGAGACAGGGTTTCTCTGTGTAGCTTTGCGCCTTTCCTAGAACTTAATCTGTAATCCAGGCTGACCTCGAACTCACAGAGATCCGCCTGCCTCTGCCTCTTGAGTGCTGGGATTAAAGGGTTTCTTTTCAAAATCAATGTAAACAAGCTGTTCTTGTACTGTATTTTTATATTTTTTTCACAACTATAAAAATGCCCTGTGGTACATTTTGTTTGTTTTTAAGCATATTTGACTTACACATAAAGGTTCTTAAAAGCTTACACCATCTGATATCTTCTTTACATTTCATCTCTAAAATGTTGGTGTACAGTTAGTATGGCTCTCTGGTTCAAAGTTCACTCTACCATTTAGCTATGAAACTTTGGACAAATAATTTCCTCTCTTTAAATCAATGTCTTACCTGTGAAAACAGGGATGACGATTCTTGCCAAATTTAGAAGGTGATTACAGACTGAGCCAAATACTCTGTTAAATGAAGAATGCCTATTTCCTGGGGTCTATAACCTGTTTCCAGAATTAAGATTTTTGATTTGTGGTTCTCAGTTTGTGATTCTGCCCTTAGGTTCCAGGTTCCTGACATAGTTCCTCCCTGAGCATGACTGTCTGTAGCATGTGCTGTTAGATAGTGACTGTGTGATAGGAAAGCTGTTCCTGAGACGTGTACCACCCTAGCTTTGTGCAGATTTAAGTGCTGCTTGAGGTTATTGGACATTATGGGCAGAGAGAAAGAACAGGATTTTGTATTACATAACTGTCTGACAGTCTAAAAATCATGTTGTACTGTTCAGTCCCTGAACAGCAGCTGCTGGACATTGAAGACTGCGACCTAAATGTGGTGAGGCTGTGTTTTCAAGTGTTCCTTCCTGACGAGCACGGAAACTTGACGACTGCTCTTCCTCCCGTTGTTTCCAACCCGATCTATGACAACCGTAAGTGCTTTAGTTTTCTAATGTCTGTACTCTCAGCTTGTTTATTTCCTTAGCTGTTAAAAAATTTAAAGTATTTTCTTAATTAGAAAAGGAGTATGTTAGGCAGGTATGGTGGCTTGTGTATGTAATTCTAGCAATCAGAAGTCTGAGTAAGAGGATAAAGTTTGAAGGCATTATGGGTTACACAGTTGAGACCTTGTCTCAAGAAACAAAAAGAAGCCAGATGTGGTGATCTGCCTCTGCCTTCCAAGTGCTGGGATTAAAGGCATGTACCACCTTTTCTGGCAGCATATTTTTTATATGACTATATATTAATTTTAAGAAATCATTACCCAGTTAAAGAGTATTTGGTTCAGTTCCTTCTCTTTTTCTTTTTGTAAACAAATTATAATGAAATATCTATATATTTATGTGTGCCTTTTAAAGACATATATAATATATAGATATATATCATCTATCATCTCTGTGTGTGTGTGTGTGTGTGTGTGTGTGTGTGTGTGTGTGTTCATTGTACATAGAGGTCAGAAGACAACTTGCAGGACTTGGTTTTCTCCTTCCTCCATGGGTTTCCCTGGGACCAGACTCAGTTGTCAGGCTTGCAGCAGGCACCTTCACCCCCTTAACTATCTCACTGGCTCCTGAATCTTCATATCTTCTGCAAGTATTTCTGGCATTTATTTTCAGAAGCATAAATTTTGACAAACACTACATCAGAGGATATAGAAGTTTATGTGAAAAGATTATAAAACTGTCGTTCAGAATATTTTGTGCATACACACACACACACACACACACACACACACACACACACACACACTCTCACACACTCACACACCAGTGTTGTGTGCTACACCTGTTTTGCATGTAGAATACTGGTCCATAGGAGCATAGGGGTAGATTATTCTTATCAGAGAGCCTTGGGTGCCTTGGAGGACTATCATAATAATAGTGGGCAGATAAATGAAAATTGCTTTGCCCTAGGGATATAGCTAATGATATAAAATGACAAGTCACAGTGTGCCCTTAACAAGAATTGGGAGGCAGAGACAGGAGAATTGCTCAAATTCAAAAGCCATCTAGCCTGGTATACATAGCTGCATAAAACAATGAGACTGTCTCAAAAGAGGTGGAAATGGAGGACTAGCAAGCATCTTAGATCGTTCTCTGGCCTCCACACAGGTCCCGTGACACATGGTTACCTGTGCTCACACACACCTACACTCAGACATACCTCAACACACATACAATACACACAGAAATACTTAGTTTCCTTTATCTGTACATTAAAATTTTTATCTTGTCTCTAAATTATTTTCCTCAAATTCTTCCTCTTACACCACAGTAAAATATAATACTTGTACTGGCTAGTTTTATGTCAATTTGACACATCAGAGAGCTTCAATTGAGAGATTGCCTCCTTCAGATCTGGCTGTAGGCAAGGCTTTGGGGCATTTTCTTAATTAGTGATCGATGGGGGAGAGCCCAGCCCATTGTGGGTAGAGCCATCCCTGGGCTGCTGGTTCTGGGTTCCATAAGAAAGCAGGCTGAGCAAGCCATGGGGAACACACCAGTAAGCAGCACTCCTCCACAGCCTCTGCATCAGCTCCTGCCTCCAGGGTCCTGCCCTCACTGCTTTTGTTGATGAACTGTTATATGGAAGGGTGAGTGAAATAAACCCTTTCCTCCCCAAGTTGCTTTTGGTCATAGTGTTTCATCACAGCAATAGCAACATTAATTAAGACAATACTGAGACCTTTTTTTTTTTTAAATCCTTTATATTTAGGTGCTCCAAATACTGCAGAATTAAGGATTTGTCGTGTAAACAAGAACTGTGGAAGTGTCAGGGGAGGAGATGAAATATTTCTGCTTTGTGACAAAGTTCAGAAAGGTATTTATCAGTTTTGTCCCATTGAATTAGTCTTCTACTTTTGATTAATACACCTATTTTATCTTGTTTCCTCATTGTTATTATTCTTTGGCTTCTTATTCACTAGATGACATAGAAGTTCGTTTTGTGTTGAATGACTGGGAAGCTAAAGGTATTTTCTCACAAGCTGACGTACACCGCCAAGTAGCCATTGTTTTCAAGACCCCTCCATATTGCAAAGCTATCCTGGAGCCTGTGACAGTGAGAATGCAGCTGCGGAGACCTTCTGACCAGGAAGTCAGTGAGTCTATGGATTTCAGATACCTGCCAGATGAAAAAGGTATGACATGTTGGTGGTAATGTATATACACACACGTATATAAGTGTGTGTGGGGGGGGAGTGAACTCCCTGTGTAGCTAAGGACGAACGGTCTTGCTGCCTCCACCTCCTGACAGTTGGGATTACAGACGAGTACCACTGTCATGTCCCCCCCTTAAATGTGATGCAGGGTTGTATGCACACCAGCAAGTGCTGCCCACCCACCCCACCCCCACCCCCGAGCTACAGTCTCAGCTCAGAACAGATCATTCTCTCAAGCTGATCATCCCAGTGACATTGTGAACTAAGCATTTGAGTGCGGTTTTATGTATTCATAATTGA
Organism: Peromyscus melanophrys; assembly: GCA_902168415.1. NCBI lineage: Eukaryota > Metazoa > Chordata > Mammalia > Rodentia > Cricetidae > Peromyscus > Peromyscus melanophrys. The sequence continues at coordinate 24,578 of CABHPR010146122.1, forward strand.
TATTTCCTTTTCCTAGAACTGTTCAGTTGTGTGTCTTTGTCTTTGGATTTTTTTCATGCTCTTTGCATTTCTTAGGAGGATTGGAATAATTTGAGATTTTTTGAACTGTTGGATTGTATTTTCTCTCAGTATCCGTATTTTTGAATTTACATTTTGTACTTACTGTGCCTTTTTATAGGTAGAAAGTTTGTTAATTAGAAATTGGTATCTGTTTTGGACTACTTATTATCAGACCTTATTTCATTAGTTCGTGTTGACTTATAGGTGTTTTTAGGGTGAAAATTACTATTTTAAGCTTCTTTTTTGTTTTAATTAAAAGTGTCCTTTACAACTGATATGGGATATATTGTACAATAATGTACTTACAGGTCTATACTATTCACATGTATTTGAAGTGTTTCCATATGTTGATAATGTGTCTACTCACGATGGAGGGGGGCAGAACCCACAACAACTTACTGTTCCTGCTTTCTTCTTTAATTAGATGCATATGGCAATAAATCAAAGAGACAAAAAACAACTCTACTTTTTCAGAAACTGCTGCAAGATTGTGGTGAGAATACTTTGGATTAATTTATATTTAATTTGATTTGTTTTATTTAATCTGTTTTTAAAATTTTAATTATAAACTATCTTTTCAAGTTATATTTAATAATAGAAAAACTTTATCATAGCAGCTAACTTTCCTGAAAGACCAAGAAATGTTTCCATGGGACCAGTTGGAGAAGGAAGATTCATCAAAAAAGGTATTTTATCCCTATTAAATACTGTTATTCCACTTTTTAGGAACAAATACTTTTTTTTTTTTGGTTTTTCGAGACAGGGTTTCTCTGTGTAGCTTTGAGCCTTTCCTGGAACTCACTTGGTAGCCCAGGCTGGCCTCGAACTCACAGAGATCTGCCTGGCTCTGCCTCCCGAGTGCTGGGATTAAAGGCGTGCGCCACCACTGCCCGGCGGAACAAATACTTTTTAAATATTTTTCTTTCCTACAAATTTTCTCATGCTTTTAGTATTGAATTGAGCTAGTCTGTGCCTCTGAAGGTTATGTTGGAAACTGATTATATTTTGGGTATTTTTATTTGTTCAAGAAAATACATTTTGTTCATACATAGTGTCTTCTTAGTTAGGGTTTGTTTCTATTGCTGTCAAGAGACAGCATGACCACAGCAACTCTTATAAAGCAAAACATTTAATTGGGGCTGGCTTACAATTTCAGAGATTTAGTATTATCTTCATGGTGGCAGGAGGCAGACATGGTGCTGGAGAAGGAACTGAGAGTTCTACATCTTGATCCACAGGCAGCAGAAGCACCTATGTGTCACACTGGGCTAGCTTGAGCATATATGACCTCAAGGCCCACCTCCACAATGACATACTTCCTCCAACAAGGCTACACCTACTCCAACAAAGCCACACTTCTTAATAGTACTCTGGGCCAAGTATTCAAACATATGAGTCTATGGGGCCATATCTATTCAAACTACCACAACTGGTAATTTTAGTAATCGTTTTTATGTCATGGAAGAAATGATGTGGATAATGGTAGGCATTTGTTTATAACAATTTCTGCTGGAACACAGCTGTGCTCCTTTGGTTGCATAGTGTCTCTTGCTACCTTTTTAAAATGGTGCTGAAAGTTTTCCTGTGCTCACCCAGCACCAAGGTTCCACAGCCACTTAGAAAATTGCTGTGTCCTGCCTGGTCCCACAACCGCTCAGACCCAAGTAAACACACACAGGCTTATATTATTTTTAAACTACAGCCATGGCAGGCTTCTCACTAGCTAGCTCTTATATCTTAAACTAACCCATTTCTATAAATCTATACTTTGCCATGTGACTTGTGGCTTACCAGTACTTTACATCTTGCTTCTTCTTGCGGCGGTGGCTAGCAGCATCTCCTCTGCTCTGTCTTTCTCCTTCTTCTCTCTCTGGTTGGAGTGCTCCACCTAACCTTATTCTGCCTCACCATTGGCCAAACCACTTTATTTATCCACCAATCAGAGCAACACATGTTCATAGCATCCAGAACGACATCACCCATCAGTGCTGCAGTAGGACCTCAGGCATGCTGACCACTTGCTGTCACGCCCAGGCCACTCCAAACCTGGACTCCCTTTTTTCTCCTCCGACAGCAACAGAGGGGAATAGTTCCAGCAGAGATTGCTCACCCCATCAATCTTAAAACTATCCAGCCTTTGATAGAAGATGTTTTATGAGCCCCTGACAAATTTTCCATCTTCTTTCCTTAAATTGATACTTTATCCTGGTCTATGTAGTACTTGTGTAATATGTCAATAAATATAGTTTTTTATGATAGGGGATTTTGTACTACCTTAGGGTCATATCCTAATAAGTCTTAAAAACTGTATTTTTCAGTTTTCCCTAATGAATGTCTTCTCCATCTCTCCATTTTATCCTAAAAGTAGAGACCATAACATGATTTGGGCTGTTGGATACCTGTTAACTGAAACTGCAATATTTATCTTCTGTGTTTTAAAAATGTATCTCTATGGCTCAAGAAGCTAGATTTTTCACATTTTACGAGAAGAAAATTACAAAAAAACAAAATAACATAAAAATCATTTTTCATGTATTTATAAAGCAATTTACATGTTACTGAATTTAGTTTTGAATTCATATAATAATTTTTGTGCTTTAATTTTTTTATTTGAAATGTATCAGTTCCTTAGAAAATTTTTAGTGTGTTTTTGTAATTTCAATTCAGAAATAATGCTTTACATTAATTTGTTCATCTTAATTTATAAAATACATTTTTCTTCTACAGAATCAAACTTCTTTTCTCATGGTACAGTTTTACCAGAAATGCCCAGGTCTTCAGGAGTTTCAAGTCAAGCTGAACCCTACTATTCGTCATCTGTGTCCCTCTCAAGTGGATTACCACATCACCCACCAGCCATAGCCTCAGTGGTCTCTCCGCCTACAAGCTGGTCATCAGTGACCCACCCCACCTCACGCTCAGTCAGTACAAATACATTGAGTAGTTTCTCAGCGGGAACACTCCCCTCTAATTCACAAGGTATCCTTCCATTCCTGGAAGAGCCTGGTGTGAGCGATTTAAGTGCTTCTAATGCTTGCCTTTATACCGATGACCTAGCTAGAATGGAAACATCATCCATGTCACCAGCTGACTTGTATAGTATTTCCGATGTCAACATGCTGTCTAATCGCCCTGGGAATGTGATGACACCCAGCAGTGACAACATGGGGGACACTGATAATCCAAGACTTGTGAGCATCAATCTTGAAAACCCCTCATGTACTTCAGGGTTAGACCAAAGAGACCTGAGACAGCTACATCAGATGTCTTCTGCCAGTATGTCAGCAGGCACCAGTTCTAATTCTGTTTTCGTTTCACAGTCAGATGCATTTGATAGAGCAAACTTCAATTGTGTAGAAAATGGCCTGATAAATGAGCCCGGACCATCAAATGATGCAAATAGTCATAATTTTGTTCAGAGTAGTCAATATTCAAGTATTGACACTCTGCAAAGTGAGCAGTTGAGTGATTCCTTTGCATACAGTTTTTTTTAAATATAAGTTGTAGGACTTAAATCTAGAGGACTATAAAACTTTAGGTGTATAGACTATAAAGCAAAAGTTCAGAAGTAGAAACTGCTTCCTACTTTGAAAGATGCCTAAAGTACATGTGCTTGACGTGAATTGTTCTTTCATATTTCCTCAAGACAAGCTATGTGTCTTTTGTAATGTATTAATGTATTAGTTAAATGAATTGATATTTGCTTTCAAGCAGATTTAAGGTAAAACATGTAATGGCTATGCCATTGGGAAATAAACTCATTATTGTTGAGGCCCATAGGCCAAAGTGACCCCTAAGGGGTTTTCTGGGGTTTCTTGGTACGTTTAGGGTGTGTGTGTGTGTGTGTGTGTGTGAGAGAGAGAGAGAGAGAAAGAGAGAGAGAGAGAGAGAGAGAGAGAGAGAGAGAGAGAGAGAGAGACAGCGCACTAAAGGGAGTTTTCAAGATATGGAAGATTTTTCTTTATATTTTTTAGACTCACACCACTAAAGTTACTTATGAAATTAGCTTTATACCCATATGCCCATGTAAACATTTTCTTGAGTCTTTTCTTTATTAGATGCCCTCATGCCCTTTAATCTTATAAATCCTGTCTACTTCTCTATCAGGAATATAGCCAGATGTTCTGGCCCGTGTCTATAATCTCCCTGCTCAATGTTGCAAGTTCAAGGCCTGCCTGGACTACATACCAGCTTGGGCAGCTTATGAAAATTTTGTCTCTGTATAAAGATAGAGAAGGCTAAAGATGTGACTCAGTAGTAGAGCTTGCTTAACATTTGCAAGGCCCTGTGTTCAACCCCCTGTAGAGGGAAAAAGAAAAAAATAACAAATTTAAGTTTTAGCTCAATATATCGATGCCTGGGTTTTGAACTCTATCCCTAGACTTGCTTTTCCTCGGCCTCACCAGCTCTGAAGACTGTCGCACCAGGCTTCTAGTTGCCGAGGCAAACCCTGGCTGTTGTCCTTCTTCTTGTCTCCCAAAGCTGTCAGTGCAGCAGCAAATCCAGAAGGCCTTTCCTCGGTGTGTATCCGAAGCTGACCTCCTCTTTTGAACTCTTGTTCGAGACAAGGTTTCATGTCGCTCAGGCTGGCCTCAAACCTGCTATATAGCCAGAGATGACCTTGATCTTCAGATCCTCCTCCTACCTCGGGAGTGCCGGGATTACAAGTGTGCACCACCACACCAGGTTTATGTGGTTCTGGCGTCAGTGACAGGGTCTGCGGGGAGAAGCGTTCTACCAACTGAGCTACATGCCCAGCTCAGACTAGTTGCTGTAATTTTGTATTAGTTGGCATTGATAAACTCAGACACAGCCGTTAGAGAGCTCAGCAGATGTTACCCACACATTGAAAAACTTGTTCACAGTTTTTCCTCTAAGTCGAACTAAGGTATGTCTACACCTGTGATGGTTTATTTCCGGGTGCTGTTTACTGATCACAGAACTCATTTGATAACTACAGTGCATTTAACCCCATCTCCCTTGCTCCCTAGGTGCGTTTGTAGTTCACCTTCCTTCCCAAACTCCACCTTGTGCACTACGTCTTCCCCTGTTCCCCGTGTCCTCCTGGCCCACTTAGTTCCTGCTTTCTGTGTATAAACAGAATAAGTATCTTCTTGAGCTTAAAAGGAAAGGCTAAAAACATCCCCAAAGCACTGCAACCCTACCCGCGTCACGTCCCTTTCTTTCCACTTCACTTTAAAGTGCCACACCCCGTCTCGTCACCTCTGCATCCCTCCTTCACCTGTCCATCGCTGGCTTCAGTTCACCCTGTCCCTTGTCAAGTCCGGATCTTTATCAGCGGTACTCATCTGTCCTGTCCACCTCCTGTTCTTACTGACCAGGTGTTCTGTGATGGCAGGACCCACTCAGTTCCTGACCCCAGCTCTCATCTGTACCACAGGTCAGCTTTCTCCCTGCTGTCTGAATGCTCATGTAAACTGCCTTCTCTTACAACTCTGCTTTCCTGCTGGCATTACTGCTGTCACCAGAGATACTTAATAGAAACCTCCAAGTCATCTTCGATTGTCTTCCTCAATTCATTCATAGTCCTTTGGAGTCTGCCTACTAAAAGTCTCTTCATCTGTCCCTTCCATTACTGGAAAGGTCATGCTTCTTTTTCTCCGGTGGATATCTTTTCCGTATGTTCAAGGTGTAATAGCCCGTTCCTCTTGTACTTTGTATTGGAGCATGTTGCTTTTCTCCCTCGGGTCTCCGTGTATGGAACCTACTCTGTCTCTGCTCCTGACATTTACTTGTAGCATCTGGCTTCTCTGCAGGGTTTGGTCCTCCTGGTGCCACAGCTGAGGTGCAGCATATCTGGGACTCCGGCACTTGACACAGACTCTGCCATAATTGGTGCAGAATAAATGATAGCTGTTTGTTAGAGCAAAGATGATTATAAAACAATAGTTAAGGACATGGGTTTTAATGGGAAAGGTGCTTAACTCCACAGGAAGGTCATGGTGCCAAGACGACCTGTCTTCTGAGACACACTTCTCTTCTGGTCAGCCATCTCCTTCGTCTTAAAAACATATGCAAAGCCTGGCACATAGTTTCATGGTAGAGCACAGCCCTGTGTTTGATACCCAGAACTGCAACAACAACAACAAAATTAATTACAAAACAAAAGTATAAAAACCACCGAGGCCCTTTGAGACCCAAAGCAGCTTTCTTAGAAATTGTAGTATCAGCAGTATGGAGTAGAAATTCTGCCTCTGTATGTGGCAGGTGAAATTTCAAGTACCCCTGAGATACCTACCCCTTGATAGTTTACCCTGCACAGACATGTCAGCCGCCAGTATTCATGTAATAAATCATATGACACTTTGTAACTGTATATTGTACAGTATACCATGTTCTGTGTAGAAAATCAGAGGTGAATGAGATTCAACTCTTGTTCTCAAAGCTATGTTTCTTTTCTTATGAGCAATCATACATACAGTCAACCAAATAAACATGGACAAACTTTAAGGTATAGTTTGAAGAATTGTTACTTATGTAAAAACCATGTAACCACGATGTTGGGGACCCCAGGCTTGCATCAGCATCTCCAAACCACTATTCTGGTTCTTGTCATCAGAGCCTGCTGACTTACTATCCCAACAGCCTTTACTTTGCTAATTGAGTCCCTATTAAAAAGTCTAGTGTACAGAGTAACTGGTTGTCAGTTTGTCTTAATATACTTCAGCATGTTTCAACAGCCTCAGAAAAACTATATTTTTCATGGTGAGACGTAGAATTGGTGATACAGGCTGTCTACTTGTACCACATTACATTTTAATTATAGATTGATATATTGAAAAATTACCATACGATATCAGACAGCATGGAAAAATATAAAGAAGAGAGACTGTTTTTAGTCAGTTAGCCTAGATGAGTCTGGTGTTACGGGCCTGTAATCCCAGATACTCAGGCAGAAGGATCACAAGTTCAAGGCCTGCCTAGTCTGCTGACTGAGTTCAAGAGAACAAACTTGTGAGCTCCTATCTCAAAATATAAAGTGAAAAAAAAGGTGCTGGGGTGTAGTTCAGTGGTAGAGCACCTAGCATGCACAGCCCTAGATTCAGTGCCTACCCCCAAAAACACAAAAACCAGTCTTTCCCAGGGTGTGTTTTGTACTAACTAATGTCTGGGAAGAAACACTGTAAATTGCAAAGTGTGAGTCAAAGACAACAGACCAACAGCTGTGTATCTCATGTGGCACTGATTAGTCTGCTATCCAGACACTCCTAGTCAGCAGTGCCCAGCAGAGAAAAGTCACAAGGGAGAAATACTTCACGAGAACTATGATATGGGACTCTCTTTAGACTAACGTCTAAATTGCCAGATGTGGAGAAACTTCTTTGGGCCTTACTCTTTCAGAGTACTCATTGAGGGAAATATCAGTTATTGGCTTTACTTTTGAAATTTCGTGACTCTTGATTTCTTTGTAAAAGTTGAGCTTTTCATTGGGAGTGCTTTGACTTTTATGAAGCTGCCTCTGCAAGGTGTCAGGTTTGTTTTCAGAGGTTGGATGTGCAAAGAAGAGGTTAGAACGCTTTTGTATCCTATGTATGAAAAAGCCCGTGTTCCTTTCCAAAGCCCAGCAGTGGGCTGAGGGATGAAAGCCTCTCATGTTTATCCAGGGTCATCCCTTCAAGACAAAGTCATATGAAGATCTGAACTGAACACCACGCAGAACTTACAGCTCAGGGTCAACAGTGGATCTCAAAAATAATCATATCTAATTTTTTTCACATATGCAAAAATACCAAAACCCACTCATGTCTTCACCATCTTTTTGTTTTTGTTTTGTTTTTATTTTATTTTTGGTTTTTTGAAACAGGCTTTCTCTGTGTAGCTCTGGCTGTCCTGGAACTCACTCTGTAGACCAGGCAGGCCTCGAACTCGCCTGCCTCTGCCTTCTGAGTGCTGGGATTGATAGTAGCTTTTGGTTTGCTTTTTTTTTTTTTTTCTTTGAGACAGGGTACCCTGTTGTAGCCCTGACTGGCCTGGAACTCACAGAAGCCTACTTGCTTCTGCCTCCCAAACAACTTCTGGGTTGTTGTTGTGTTTATTTTTTTAAGCTTTTGGAACTTTAAAGAATCACAAACAAAATTCATTGAATATTTAGACTTCACAGTAATATAACAAACTGAGCTTTTAGGGTTGTTAGCAAATATTTAAACTTTTGTTAAAATACCAGATTCATCTTGTGTCATTTTCTTCTTAAGCTTTTTTAACCAAAATATAATTTCCCATGAGATGGAGTAGGGTAAGGTCGGAGTACTTGGGAGTATCTGGATGACATTCAGTCTTCACTAGGCTTCACTGCTCTTAGTGAACCAGCCATGGTGACTCATGCCTGTTGCTTCGACACTTGGAAGGCTGAGGCAGGAGGTATGCTTCAGGTAGGACTTCAAGGTCAGCCTGGGCAACATGGGAGACCTCAAAGAATTTTAAAATACTATTGGCCATGGCTAATAGAGCCCAACAAAATAGTGAAACTACCTGCCTCTCCCTTCCGAGTACTGGGATTGTAGGCATATGCCACCACACTGCACCTGGTTTAAAATATTTAGATTTTGAGGGGAAGGAAGGGGAGCATCATAATGGAATTGAATCCAGGGTCTCATACATGCTGGGCAAATGCTCTACCACTGAACTGTCTGCATTTGAAACTCATTTTATAATGCTTGATGATGAATGACTTTCAAGGCACTGATGAAATTATTTTTTTAAAGTTCTCAGATACTGTTACCTAATAAGTTAAGCTTTGTATCAAGATGAAATATTTTTTAAAATGTCAAGATGCCTTTTATTGTACAAAATATTGTGTTACTTTTGTAATAAATTTGTATATTGTGATTTTTTTTCTTGGCGATGTAATAAACTATTTTCTAAAAGTGCTTGCTAAAATTTTGCTATTTGCTTACAGAATATCAATGAACTTTCCTTACTTTTTGTAACATTTTTGCTATAAGGAGTGGTTGTTTGGGTTGTTGAGAAACATCAGGCATTTTATAAAATGTTCTCAGCACAATGTGCTTTTATCTGTAACTACCCTTTGAAATGGTAGTCTCAAGAAGCAACTGAAATGCCTTTTTCAAAGGCTTTGTTTTTTGTTTTTGTTTTGTTTTGTTTTGTTTTGTTTTAGACAGGGTCTCACTGTGTAATCCTGATTGTCCTGGAACTCACCCTGTAGACCTGGCTGGCCTCAAACTCAGATACCAGCCTGTCTCTGCCTCCTGAGTGCTGGGATTAAAAGCGTGCACCACCACACCTGGCTCCTCGTCCTTCCCCTAACGAGGCAGAAGTCTCAGGGTATCAGTATGGTCAGGTTCTTTGAGAGTTCCCTTCATGACTTGCCGATGTGTAGCATGAGTCTTAGAGAGTCTTATTAATAAAATCAAACCTGAGGCCAGTTAT
>CABHPR010146122.1:42894-55247 GCA_902168415.1 Peromyscus melanophrys
ATAGATAGATAGATAGATAGATAGATAGATAGATAGATAGATAGATAAGTGTCAAGAAGTTGTGCCAATGAAAATTACACTTAAATCTAAATTTTATTGAGCTTTCCTTCTGGAATTTTAAATAATTAATTCATCTTCTTCTGGTTCAATATGTTTAAGATTTCTCTTCTTCATCATGCCATTCATTACAAATAATTATATGAAGTCATATAAGACATACATTAGCCATTTCTTGGGGAGCTATTTGCTATCCAAATTCCAGAAGGCAATCTCCTGGCACTGTGTGTCTGACGGACATCCTTGAGGGCACCGTCACGCACAGGAGCAACAGGTGCTCACGACCAGAGTTTATAGAAAGCAGCCTGGAGACACACTCCAGTTCCAGACCTGGTGAACCGGAGTAACTGATATCTTAGGCATCATTTAACTTTGTTTTCTTGTTTATGAAATGATATAATGTTAGCTATACCTTATTAAAATGTTTGAAGTTAGAAAATAGTTGAAACACTGTAAAATATGTTTGTATTTGTTCAGCAACCCAAATCTGTGAACTTGTGACCCAGGAACAGAAGTTATTGAAGGCACTTGTTTCACTTAAAGGATGTAGGAAAGTGTCTAGGCCAGTGGTTCTCAACCTCCCTAAAGCTGTGACCCTTTAATACAGCTCCTCAAGTTGTGGTGACCCCCAACCATAAAATTATTACATTGCTACTTCATAACTGTGATTTGCTACTGTTATGAATTGTAATATGATTATCTGATTTGCAGGATATCTGAAATGCAACCCTTATGGGGGTCTTGACCCACAGGTTGAGAACCATGGCTCTAGAGTTACCCCTCCAGCATTGTTACTGCCTTCTACAGGAGACAAGTACTGATAACTTTAGATTGTCAAACTAGTAACTTGAGGTCATTAGGACTTTTGACAAACCACACTTTAAAGCACTTCCATTGGTAACAGCTTGAGGGGACCTGGGGATGTCACTATCAGATGTGCACTGTGTCTCCTGTAGGAAATTCGCTGGAAGAAGTCACAGCTCCTCTTAACAGTGTCTCCCTCTGCACACTTCTCTAAGTGACAGAATTAAAAAGGAAAAGGGTCAGGTTCCTAGTTTGGTTTCATGGTCAGGAAACAGGGATGAGGAAACATCAGACATATTCAGAACAACAGAACACGAACTATGCATACATACAAATCCTGAGATGTTACAGTGAACTTAGAGACAGATCAACATGATCCAAGTCGGCTTAAAGACACCGTCATGGTGGGTAAGTCATTTTCCAGGATACATTTCCGCCTGTATGTCCACACCATGTCAGGAAAACCCCTGGTGTGAAATGTGAGAGCTAGTCATCCAAAGCAGGTGGCCAGTCAACATCTACAGACTAAAAGAAAGAAAACAAGTCATTAAAACAGACATTCTGGCAAGAGAAATCACACTGGATGAGAGCGGCAACACTGAAGGCCCATTTCTGAACTAACGGAGACACAGTTACTACTACACCTCCTGCTGCCAGGAGAAGAAAATGAAAAGCTATAATGTCAGTTTGAGTAAAGGATAAACAGACTCAGACTTCGGTAGCCACACTTTTCCTCCCAAGACTCAACAATTGGTGCTCTCACCATTTTCGTTCCACCATCTGATCTTTAACGAAATGTAGTTATGGATCACTTAACGATGGGGACACATTCTGAGAAATGTGTCACTGGGTGACTTCATCACTGGGCAAACACCAGGGTGTACTTTCTTACACTAAGGTATGATGTCACTAGGTGATATCAGCTAGTGGGACCAGTATTACATGGCACATGGCTCAAGCAATCTGTGACTAAATGTGAAGCAAGTGAATACAGAAAATCACTAGAACTAAAAAGCATCAAGTATCTTCTCATTTCAGAATTTTTGTTTCTTTTAAAATTCAGTTCAAGTGCCAGGCGGTGGTGGCGCACACCTTTAATCCCAGCACTCAGGAGGCAGAGGAAGATGGATTTCTGTGAGTTCAAGGCCAGCCTACCCTCTCCTATCCCAGCTCCCTCCTTCTTGCCCCTCCCCCACTGCCAGGGCTTGGGAAAATGGCCACATAAACTTGTTTCTGACTAACTTTTAAATTCTTCACCTTATCTGTTCAGTTTGTCTTGAGAAAACAAACACGTGACCACGTGGTCAGTCGTCATATTTGATAAGGGCCGTCATGTGGTCAGGCAGACGCTGTCTTTGCTAAGGTCAGAGGGGGACAGGTCATATGATCTCACTGCCATCTTTAGTAAGGGCAACAAAAAGTCACTTCCTGTCAGTGGCTCAAGCATGAGCGGGGTGCCTGGCACTCCAGCCGTCTGGGCAGGGCAGAGGTCCGGTCGCGGCCTGGCATTCATTCCTCTGCAGCTGCTCTTGTGGGCAGGGCCCAGACGTATGCGCTCGCCTCGGGGCACCAGTGGAACCACATGCAGGCAGTATCATTTTATTAAGATTTTGAAATTTCAGATTTTAACATTCTGATGCAGTTTGGGTCACAAGCTCAGGATTTTAAATTTGCCTTGGTTGTCTTCTAAATATAAACTTAAACTTCTCATCAGGCCAAAGACATCTCTGTCCAATCTGTAACTGGCTCTCTCTAAATAAAAACTGTACATACTTTTTAACCCAAATCTGTAATTTTTGCTAGGACTCAAAGGTGTGAGCCTAGATACTCATTACCTGCTCTTCTACTGATTGATGATACTAATTCATCTAAAACTTTCATGTCCTTTTATAAAATAAGAATTCATATAAACTTCACAGGATCAAAAGAAGCAACTGGACCCACTTCACAGAGGTTAAGCAAGCTCCAGATAAATGAGTTTCCTCACTTGTCTGTTCCTGAGGATGGAATTTCTCTCCCTCCTGGTCTCCCCTTCCCAACCACTAAGACCATGGGCCAAAAGGTTCCAAATAAATTCATAAAATTTTAACTCTCTCATCTCTAATCTAATCTGTTTCAGTGGGCTTCCATCTGGCTGACTGACACATCCAGGCATCGGCTACTGACTTCAATCTGTGAGACATGGACCTGCTGAAGGCTGATGGTGGACCAGTCCAGCCAAAAACATAATTATTTCCTGTCTCTACAGCTAGGTCAGACGACCACATACTTCTGATAAATGCCACATTGCCTGGGTGCCCTCCTTACCTTTGACTAGCCAGGGTCCTGAACACCTGCGTCCCGTTTCAGCTTGAAGCAGTTATGGAGACGAATGCATAGTCTTATGCTCCCTGTTCTCAGGACAGGGTATAGGCCAAGTTAAAGGTGGAACCCCTGGCACCGGGAACTGACCTGGCTACCTAATGCTCATTGATATACCAAGAAACTGGACCCAATACTGCAATAAGATAAGACACTTGAGCTTCTTTATGCAGAACAAAAAAGGTATTAAATAACCTTGAGAGATGATTATTTCTATATATATCATTCAGGATTATAATCTGGCTGTACTCAAAGATCAGAACTACAGCATCTGGGCCTTAAAAATGGTAACAGATTTAGATATCACTGCCAATGGCTTAAAAAATGTCTCTCCTGGGCTGGAGAGTTGGCTCAGCAGTTAAGAGCACTGGCTGCTCTTCCAGAGGTCCTGGGTTCAATTCCCAGCAACCACATGGTGGCTCACAACCATCTGTAATGAGATCTTGTGCCCTCTTCTGGCATGCAGGCACACATGCAGACAGAACACCATATACATAATAAATAAATAAATCTTTTAAAAAAAAAAAGTCTCTCCTTACTCAAGGTCTTTTTAGGCTTAAGAAAGTGAACCTCCCTGTCCTTGTTAACTTAAGCTGTAACTAACTGGGAAAGCTGTATATCCACATCTAACAGATTTTGTTCCTCCAGTCCTCAAACACCTGTAGAGATCTGAGAATATGGCATTTAATATAAAAGCTTTTTATGATAGAGAGACATGTCAGCTCCTGGCAGCATCCTGTATCTTCTCCAAGATAGATGGCCACAAAAAAACTTCCAACTGGAAGCTCATGGCAAGGCTGGCCACGTAGTGAAAAGCTGAGATCCTGTCCAGACTGTGAATAAAAGGAGCAACAGGGATTGACTGTGCTCCCCGCAAAGACAGGCAGGATGACCTCCCCAAATTTCTACTCCACAGAAAAAATCTGTGAGACCTTCTGGGCCTATCAGCTGAACAAGTGCTGCCTTTGGGGCTTCCGTCCCTCAGCGACCACGGAGAGACTTGGGACTGCTGCCTAGGTAGCTGGAAAGCTGTCTCACTTCTTCTTAAATTCATCCTTCTCAGCCGGGCAGTGGTGGCGCACGCCTTTAATCCCAGCACTCAGGAGGCAGGGGCAGGCAGATCTCTGTGACTTCAAGGCCAGCCTGGGCTACAGAGTGAGTTCCAGGAAAGGCGCAAAGCTACACAGAGAAACCCTGTCTTGAAAAACAAAAGCAAAAAAAAAAAACAAAAAAAAATTTATCCTTCTCAGATCTGATGATGTTTGATGACTATGGTACCAGTTTAACAGCCCCAATCCTGAGATTACAAGCACCTTAATAGTTTATCAGTAAGTTTCCTGTTGAAATTACAGACAGGTATGCCTCGTTCACAGACTTCATGGTACAGGTTTCAGGTATAACTCCAGAAGTTCAAAATTTTAATATTGATAAATGAAGTTTTGATAAACTGATATAGCATTGATTACAAATGGTTCTTAAGATTTTTAACCCTTTTGCTATGATAAAAATCTATTCCAGCTATCTTATAGACACCCGCAGGTTCCTGGGAAAGCTCTGCCACTGCATCAAGAAATCTGGTCTGATGAAAACTAACAACCCGCAGAGCCATTGCTGACCCCACCTATTTTTCGAGCATATTTTGAAGATTCACTTTTCCTACCTGACCTCCAGAGAAACAGCAGATGCCATGGCTTCTGTACTCCTGATTTGTCACGCCATTTCCCCCCAAGCTCCTGGAACACCACTGCTGCAACCTGCCTCCTCAGCTCCCTCAAGGAACAGACGTGCCTGAGATCTCCTGCCGTGAGTGACTCGGGATGTGTGTGTGTGTGTGTGTGTGTGTGTGTGTGTGTGTGTGTGTGTGTGACTGCCAGTTTCCCCCTCCCCACTTCGACCCTTGTCAGCTTGAAGCAGTCTCAGGAATTCAGCGCCCTTGTTCCCCCACTTGCTATATATAACTCACCTTTTTATAATAATTAAAATGGAGGACATTTAATATTCTGACCTGCCCCCTGGAAACCCGCCCCTTTGGGCCACCCTGCGTCCTGATGTAAAAGTCTGATTTAAGGAGCCCCCTTCTCTCTCTTCCACTCTCTCTCTCTCTCCATTCCCATGAGGTGTGCACCCTTGACCCCTCCTCTTCCTCTCTCCTGTCTCTCCCTCTTCCCCTATCTTTCTCTTATCTCTCTATTATAATAAACTCATTTCCACATGGATGCAGTGCCTGGGTTATGAATGGCATGCCACTGCCTGCCACTACATCTGCCCAGCATGTTTTCTGTCATGTGTGGGATACCCTGGCCAGCCGGGGTCCCCTGAGCATGCACAATATCATAAAACAACCCCAAAACCAAACCAAACCAAACCAAAAGCTTGAAGTGCCTTACTGCAACTAATGCGTCCATTAGCCCATGGGTCACTTCACACTTCAGATTCCCTAACCAACAGAAACCCAAATGACCACTGCACAAGTATACACTGCAGCTTTTATGAATCCCAAGACGTGCTGTGCAAGGGTTTTAGATACAGCCATGGACCAAATCATCATGTCAGTTCATGAGTGGTTTCTCAAACTAAAAACGAGACACAAAGAATCAACTGTGTGTGCAGAGGACAGGGCAGGGGAGGCATAGCACTGTCGGTCAGTAGCTCTAAAAGGTCCTACTTGACCAGGCTGAGGAACTGACCCGGGGCTGACTCTAAGCTGTCTATTAACATGGATTGGAGCATGGCTCAGTGTAGAGTTTTGCCTAGCATCCTAGAAGAAAATGTCTTCAATTATTTATTTGAGATATAATATAATCACATCATTTTCTCCCTCCAAACCCTTCCCTATATCCTTCCTTGCTCTCTTTCAAATTCATGGTCTCTTCTGTCATAAATGGTTGCTATACACACACATAAATGTACACACACACATATATTTTCCTAAATACAACCTGCCCAGTCTGTGTAATGTTACTTGTATGTATATTTCCAGACCATTTGGCAATGGATAACCAATTTTTTTAAAAAGTGAATGTGGTCGGCACCGTCTGTGACACTAAGTTGTCTCCTTACAACAGCTTCATGAGGCCCCTGCCATCTGGACAGTGGATCCTGGCTGCCCCGCAAGAGCCGTGTACCATCTAATGACTACGTGACTGCCACGGCTGTCTTCACATGGGCACACGTCCACTTCCTCTTGTACCTTTGCAGAATGCTAGCCTCTTCTAGGATTTTCAGTGGAGTTAGGCAGGAATTCAGCTTCCACTCAGGTTTTCCTCAAGGAGCACTGATTCGTGACATCACAGCCCAGCAGAGCCGTTCTTTCTTTGGAGGTTAACCTGTCTGAACTGACAGCTACAGGACAGAGCAGCACATCACAGGACTCTGACCTGCCCCGAGAGACGATCACCTGCTTTGCTGGGTTTGTTCTGAGTCAGGTTTCACTGGCCTCAAACTCCCATTTCTCTTGCCTCTGCCTCCTGAGTGCTGGATTATAGATGTACCACTATGCCTGGCTTGAGAAATCCAATTTACTTTATCTGATTTGCTACCTATTCTGAGTAGATGCTCCTGAGCAAGTGGTCTTAAATACCCCCTTGAACATTTACTTATTTTGTATGTGTGTGTGCATACTCATGCTTGCACACACGTGCCCATGCCACAGCACACAAGGAGATGAGTGGTTCTCTGCTTCTATCATGTGGATCCCAGGGACTGACTGAATTCAGTGGGGCCTTGGCAGCAACAGCCATTACTGAGATGAGCTCAGCCCAGCCCGAAAGTTCACCACCCAACTCCCCTCTTTGAGAAAGAGTATCTCTATATTGCCCTGGCTGTCCTGGAAATACCTATGTAAACCAGGCTGGCCTTGAGCTCAGAGATCCACCACCCTCTGCTTCTCAAGTGCTGGGATTAAAAGTGTACGCCCTCATGCCCAGTTCTAACACTCTTTATAAAACACAACCCTAGCAATCAGAAGGATGCATGAGGCAGTTAAACTTTATTTTCTTGTTTTCTTTAAAGGTTTAATCTAATGCCATAGGTAAATTAGTAAATGACAGTACCTGATACCAATTAGTAAATTATATAATCCACAAGCATCACAATGGATCCTAGTTGTTGTTTGTTTAAAATAATTACAAAGGTAATTCTTTCCTGTACCACAAAGCTACCGTGAGGTTTTACTATTTTCAAACACCTAGAGAGGGCTGGGGAGATGGCTCAGTGTTTAAGAGCACCAGCTGCTCTCCCAGAGGACCTGGGCTCCATCCCCAGCACTCACCTGGTGGCTCACAACCATCTGTAACTCTGATTCCAGGGTACCCAACACCCTCTTCTCAACTCCAGGAGCACTAGGCACACATGTGGTGCACAGACACACATGCAGACAAAATACTCATATACTAAAAGAAAATAAATTTAAGAAAAGAAAAAAGACCCTCATATAAAAAATACCCATGGAGACAGGCAGTGCTATTTGGTTTAGTGTCAAAGACCTAATTTAGCTGAATCTGATTTGCAGATGTGCACTCCCCCATGAAATACTTTACCTCCACATCTAGCTCAAGAATGTCTGCGGTCACGTTCATCAGAGAGCCAATGTTCGGCTTCGTTCTCCCAAAGTCTCCGTGTACAAATTCTTTAATGTAGCTAGGTCTGTTTAAGGAAAAGATCATGCAGAACCAACTACTTCGGCAAGTGGACAGGAAAAATAAATAGAATTTTAAAATGTTACAAAAGAGATGCCATTTCTAAACTCGGACTTGAGATGTGCATCTCAGAAAATAAGCCGAATGCCAGCAGCCTGGACGCCAGCATAGTAACCAGAACCTGTTTACATCAAACTCACCAGCGGCCATGGCTTTGTTTCAGACAGGGTGCCCCAGGCTACATGAACTTGACCTGGATCCTCCTGCTTCCACCTTCCAAGTGCTGAGACTGGAAACCTGCAGCATCTCCCACCCTAGCTTTGGGTTATTAGCTCATCTCAAAATGCCAAGGTTCGGGTATACATTAAATTAACTATATAGTCCACTGCCTTTTCTTTTTTCCTTTCTTTTTTTTTTTTTTTTTTTTTTTTGAGATAGCATCTCACTGTGTAGATCTAGCCTAGAACTCACTCTGTAGACCAGGCTGGCCTCCAACTCAGAAATCCACCTGCCTCTGCCTCCTGAGTGCCATGCCCAACCCAATGCTTTTCTTTTTAACCCTTTTTTTTCCTCCATTTCTATTTTGATATCTGGTCCCATTTTTTAATAATGGCAATTGGTATCTACCAAATGGTAAGTTCCACAAGACCACACAGAAAGTGACCTCAAGGATGGGGCTCCTCGTAATACATTAGCATTAAGATGGAAGGGAGAATTCAATTATTAATTTAGTCTTCTTTAAAAATAAATGTAATACTTACTATTTACGCATGCATGTGTGTCTCGTGAGTGTACACCAGGTTTGGGTGATGTTGGAGGTCAGAAAGGCAGCAGGACCTCTACCCTGAGGCCGCAGCTACAGGCAGCTGGGAGCCAAGAATTGAGGCGGTTTTTGCTTGTTTGATGTTGTTTGCTCTGTGTTTCCTTCTGTGTGTGTGCCCCCGAGTGCTCCTCCATGCACCCCACCCTGGCCTTGGAACCACTTTGTAGTCCAGCCTGTCCTGAACAGAAGCAATCCTGCCCTACAGGATTCCAGTGTGAACTACCACACCTGGTTAAATTATTATTATTTATTTATTTGGTTTTTCGAGACAGGGTTTTGCTAAATTATTTTTGAGTTTGGTTTAGCAACTTTGTGTTCTCTTTCTAGGTCTTTACATTTTGAAGGCAATTGTTAAATCTGGAATTTGTTCTTAATAAGATTAGCATTCCACAGCACTCTGCTGTAGCCCTGACATTATCTGAAAAATACACATCTTCCCCATTGTTCACTAAGAAACAATAACAGAAACACTGCATGAGTAAAACCTGATCAGTGTAAGTAGTTAATGGTGTCTGCGCAGGCAATGAATGCATCCTCAACACTAAGAAGCAACATTGCAAGTTTTCTCACCTCTTCCTCCACTGCATGTTTGAATCAAACAGAAGACATACTGTTATTTAGTAGCTTTCCCCTGAATTCACAGATTCTCTTCAGTTGCCATTCTTTTTCTCTAATTTTCTTCAGAGAAAGCCAGTAATAAAGAAGGAAGCCAACCACACAGGAGGCCAGAAGCAGTGGGAAGGTCTGGACCTGACTCATGCTGGAGGGATGAGACTGGAGGCAGTCAGCCTGGCTCAGGGTGCTGGGCTGTGCGAACCTGGGCCAGCACACAGGAACCGAGAACACAAAGGACATGGGCTTCTACAAGAACCACCTGCTGTTTGCAGTTACCAGTTCTTCTTGGCTAACATATTAGGTACACATATGTAGCTTCGTTACAAAGGGTGTTAGTTTTTCCAAAAGACAAAGAATTCCTTCCTGGCATGTAAATTAAAGATGGGGTTAGTTTTATTTTGTTTTTATAATCTCAGGCAAGGCATGAAGCTTAGTGGTAAGATACATACTTAGTATGTATGAGCTCTGAGTTCAATCCCCAATACCAAAGTCAAAATAAATTTTAACTTTTGTGATTTCTTTGAATTCCATCTACAATAGCCAAATGTGCTCCAAACAATAAAGAAGAGACAGGCTGCCCGTCAGAATCTGCACAGATCTTCCCTGATTCAAAGTGCAAAACGGAAAAGGTATTTGGAGTAGATTTGGAGTAGATACCCCAGTTCAGCGAGGTCAATCCAGGGCACTCTTGGGGGGTACAAAGGAGGGAAAAGACATTTAAGTGAAGGAGAGGCACCTCAGTTACAGCAATAGGATGGTAAGACCATCTGGTGACCAGCCCTTGACTCTTCCCACTGGGGAGGGTATGTTGTTGTACGCAGAACTATGCACTACCTGCATGCCAATTAAAAGAGATTTATCATTTCATGCCACTGGAACACACACACACACACACACACACACACACACACACACACACACACACACGTTGGGAAGGGCAATAAGAAAACCAGGCATGGTGAGACATGCCTGTAACCCCAGCACTTGGAAGGCAGAGGCAGAATCTGGAGATCAGGGGCAGCCTGGGATTCACAGTGAGACACAGTCTTAAAAGAAAGCAAATATTAAACTAAACCTATGACTGCTGGAGCTCTCTGACACTTTAATTAGAAACTCAGTTCTGACCCCAAAGCCACAAGTCAAAATAGGTTATAAACAAAGTATTAGCACTGGCATGTAGGTATTTAAAACTCTGAGTTAGTCTTTTCTATTTAAAACACAGTCAGAATGTTGGAGTTCTGAACTCTGTCCTAACACTGATGTATTACTGCTTACAGTGGTGATACGTGGTGTTTGGGTTTTTACACAGGCCTGTGTGTAAGTTACGATCACTGTGTCACAAAGCCCTGGACAGTGTGTGTTGCCATTCCTGTCATCCGGGGGCACACACAGAGGACTGCTGAAGTGCTAATCTTGAGCCTCTGGACAGCATGGTGAGCGCTAATCTCAGACTTTAAAGATAGTAAAATACCGCTGCTTCTATCACCGTGTTTAATCAGTTGGGCAAACATTTGAAATACTCAGAGGACCAAATAGAGTTATGAATATGTGACTTGTAAAATGTGTAAAGACAGCAAATGAATCAATTAAAAGTGTGTGTATTTGAGTATATTATATGATAAACACCGGGTAAGACACTGTAACAGAACTGTACATTTTAAAGCTGGCATTGAACTAACTGATGGATACTTCATGGTTTAAAACACTGTTTTGAAACACAAATGGGAAAACAGACTTCAAAAAAAAGGAATTGATTCCACTCCAAAATATTAAATGAATACACTCAAGTCCTTTCCAAAACATCCCAGATCACCTGAGGTAGCACTGGCCTGTAATCCCAGCCCTTGGGAGGTAGAGGCAGGAGGATCAGGAGTTCAAGGCCATCCTGGAGTACAAGAGCCCTGGGGTACAGGAGAACACATCTCTAACAAACAAGCAAGTATCTCCCAGATCAATAGAACCTGTTGTCGAGGGCAGCAGGAGCTACCTGATCCCATCCTGGTTAGGTCTCTGCAATGCAGAGGAGAAGGATACGTTCCAGCTTGGGTCTTCAAATACAGACGAAAATGATGCTCGTCCAGGTAGCGTGTCTCCATAGAGTGAATGGCTCGAGTCCTCACGGCCAAAGGCCTTCGGTGAAGGACCCGGAGAGGTGTTTTCTGGTCAATCTTTAAGTCCTAGAGGAGGATACGATGCAATCACAGAGCCACCACAGCTTACCACATTAGTCCCATCACTGTCGGAGCAGGATGGGGACTCGCTAACACAGAACCAGCTGCAGCTCCTTAGGCGCTACCTCAACGGGACTTCTCCTTTTCTGAATATTACCACCCTATCATAAGACGGGCTCTTCTGCCCTGACACCTCACACATCAGTCAGGACTGTGGCATAGGACTTTGCTGGAAGACAACCCTGTTACCTTTGTTTCCTAACGCCACGAAGTGACTGACATAAAAGTCAGGACTTGGGTCTTGCTGTGTTTACATAGAATCCCAGCTTTACAAAATCGTATTTGCCTGCATCTTAACAATTCAGATTTTTTCAGTGATACATGCTGCTTTTTCTTATCAAATTCTTATCAAATTAGAGATTTCCCCATATGCTAGGTGATTATAAATTAAGAAATAGGGATTAATACTACAAAAGGTCAACAACTTCAACCTTTTAAAAATAGATTTTAGGCAAACCAGACAAGTTGGTTCTTAAGAACTCTGACTTCTCTGCAGTTTCTTGCTGGAACAGCGCCTCTGAATTTGCATGATGAGTGAGAAGTCTCCACTAAGGAGGGAAAGGCTTCAGCCTGCATTCCTTTCCAGACACCAAGGAAGAAGAGCAAGTTCTGACTAAGGCCGCACTGAAGGGCACGGCTGATCC
Organism: Peromyscus melanophrys; assembly: GCA_902168415.1. Taxonomy (NCBI): domain Eukaryota; kingdom Metazoa; phylum Chordata; class Mammalia; order Rodentia; family Cricetidae; genus Peromyscus; species Peromyscus melanophrys. The sequence continues at coordinate 55,067 of CABHPR010146122.1, forward strand.
TAAAGGCAGAGTCGACAGCCTGTGCTTTTTATGAGTCTATAATTCTTAGGAGTGAACTGTCTCCACGGGGCTTGACTTTTCTCTAGCTAAAAAGACCAACGTTTTCAAGAATGAACTGTGATGAAAAGTTATAATGATGTATATAGAGACTCAGAGAGCAGAAACACACAGCCTTTAAATT
>CABHPR010146122.1:55347-67886 GCA_902168415.1 Peromyscus melanophrys
ACAGAGACAGACAGAGACACAGAGACAGACAGAGACACAGAGACAGAGACAGAGACAGACAGAGAAATGAACAAACAAATACAAGCAACTATCCAGTGAGAACTCCTCTCTGGCTTCTGTTACTTGACTCCCAGGACTGACTAGGAGACAATCACCAGAGCCGTAACTCAGTACTCATCAGTACACATGCCCATGTGTCCTTTTGGTCTGCTGTTTAGACCACAAAAGGAAACCATTACACCCACTCTGAGCTCTGTACTGTGTTATCCCACACGGCTGAATTTTCAGAAGCACACAAGCACAGTTTTTCCTTTGAAGTAGGCTGCCCTTTAAAAAGAGGCGGCAAGCAGTGAACCTGCAGTGGTCTTTTTCTCAGAATAGAGAAGTAACTCAGCTTTTATCTCTAAGCCAATGGGAATTTTGTAAACTATACCAATGTCACTAGAAACCAACCCGGCCCAGCAGTGTGCCCAGGAGCGGTCTCTTACCACTTCCTATGTCCCTACACAGCCACCTTCCTATGTTACTTTTTAGTTAGAGCTACGGTAACCCCCAAACCGTGCTGTTTTGTTTTATTTTTGCAGTGCTGGGAATCAAACCGAGGGCCTTGCCCTAGGCCAGCACCCTGTCACTGAGCTACATCCCCAGCCCTTGAATCTATTTTTAATGGACTGATTTTTCACTGAGCCTCAATGCCAGCTCCCAAACCTTTTTTTTTAATGAATTTCTTTTTTAATAGCATTCTAAATGATTCACATATCTACATTTTTGGTGGGTTTTTGGTTTGTTTTTTTAGACAGGATCTCACTATGTAGACCAGGCTGGCCTTGAACTCAGAGATCTGTCTGCCTTTGCTTACTTAGTGCAGGATTAAAGACATGCATCATTATATCCAGCTGATTTATACATCTATGAAGGGATATATGATTTTACAAAGTCCATAAATCTGTCCGCATTCTTAAAGGTATGTCTGTATTGTATCTCCTTATCGGGGCTGGAGGTACGGCTCACTTGGTATACTGCTTGCACGTCCCTGGGTTGAATCCCGAGCAGAGCACACACACAGGCGTGTGACACATACCTGTAACCCAGCACTCAGAGGTGGATGTGGGAAGATCAGAAGGTCAGCATCATCCTTGGCTACACAGTGAGTTTGAGGGCAGTCTGGGCTACACAGTAACCTGTCTCAATCAAACCAAAACAAAACCCAAACTCCTGTCCTGAAGGTCCTAGGCAAGAGCACAGCGCAAAGCCTGTGGAGGTGACAGGCGTCTCTGGATGGACAGACGGTGTGTGCCCTCCCTGCCGCATTCACAGCTCTCCTGAGTCAGACTCTGACACTGTAGTCTTTCCCCAACGTTTTTTTGATATGTACAGACACACACTAACCCACATTAAGTAAAATCATGCCCTGCTTCTGGCTTTATTTTTAATAGCTACAGGATGCTCGTTCACTCTACCACTAGCTCATTCAAAGCTGCTCTGTTGGCTTGCTTAGTCTTACTCACAGCCCAGGCTGGTCCTGAACTCACACCTTTATGTGCTGTGCCACTACATCCAGCTAATGTCATTTTCTTTCCAGTCTGACACTGCTGATTTTGCCACTTTGAACAAAGTCAGAAAAGCTCCTTTCACGCACGGCCTTCCGCAGGAGTCGCGCTCCGCAGAGAACCTGTCAACAGAGGTGAGGTCATCAGCACGGTTGGTTCTTCTTACAGGACTGCCATTGCCTTCCAAGTCTGAAAAGCTTCTGTCTGCCTTCCCGACTGAAGGAATGAAGTAATGCTATCTATTACTTTGTCCTGGAGGTAGAACAGCATTCCAAACGATTCTTGATCATGGAGTTGTTCCTTTTCAACCGTCTATTCATATCCTTTGTCCATTTTTTTATCTATTCAGTACTATACTTTTCATGACTAAGTATTAAATCTTATTTATGAAAATTTTCACCATATTGTTTTCTACATAACCACACATGTGTGTACACACAGCACATTTGGATGTGCTGAAATCAGAAGGCATTACCCTCTAGTTATTCTTACAGCTTTCCCCTTAGCACTTAGGATAACATTTTCCCTATGTTAACAAGTATCACTTTAAATAATTGGTTCTTTGAGGTAGGGTCTTGCTGTATTTCCCAAGCTGACCTCACACTTGTGGTCCTCTTGCCTGGATCTTCTAAGCCACCACACTCAGCTCTATCACGTAATTTTAAAGATCTGGGTAGTAAGATTCCATTATACAGATAAGTTATATACGTTTTGTTAAGGCACACATGGCCATGCCTGGTTTTAACATGGAGCTGAAACTCAGACTCATGCCGGGGGATGTCTTTCTGTACACTGTGAATATATGTTGTTCCCATTAGTTAATAAATAAGCTGCTTTGGCCTATGGCAAGGCAGCTTAGAGGCAGGTGGGAAATCCAAGAAGAGAGACAGGAAAGAGAAAGGCAGATTCTGGAGAGATGGCCAGCCTGTTGCCCAAGGAGCAACATGCCGTCAGACCAGTAAAGCCACGGAACACATGGCAAAACACAGATTAATAGAAATGGGTTAATTTAAGAATATAAGAGCTAGCTATCAAGAGCCCTGCCATAGGCCATACAGTTTGTAAATAATATTAAGCCTCTGAGTGATTTTATAAGCGGCTGCAGGACCGCAGGGCCTGGAGGAAAATTTCGACTACATTTGGCGCCTAACATGTTGGCTCCAGTTTCCACTTAAAACCTGAGAAAACTTGATAAGAGATTCTAAAACAGCCAAAACCAGCTTCCTACTGCATGCCTCATTCAGGCCAAGATACAGGGACGTCGTGGAATAGAGACGCTGCAGCATTCGGGCTTGAGCACAGCATGGCAGATTCCTACATCGGTACACAGGTGTCTCCAAGCTGCGCAGCATGCTGCATGGCAGATTTAGCTTTTACTCACACAGACAAAAAGGGTTTATGGGCCAGCTGTATGCTACCTGAAGGCAGCATGGACCCCAGAGTGGGTGGGGTGAGCATGACTCTCTCCTGGATATCTCTGCCATGTTGGGAAGCTGAAGTGGGTGGAGTCAGCAGCCAGGGCTGCGGCTTCAATCTTAACCACGCTGAAGTTTGCAGTGTTCAGAAAAGGAATACAGATACACAAAGACAGAATCAGATGGAATGAAACTCTAAACGGTTTACAGTGTGTGTGAAAATGTAAGTAGGCTTGGAAGAGAGAGGAAAAGGAGGATAGACAGTTATATAAAGAAATAGATAATTTTAAAAATTAAAGTCTTTAAAGAGACAGTAAAAGTAATATAAAAAATAGCCACGTAAAGATGGAAATCACACAGTGAGTCTGGATTATATTTTCTTTGGGAGAGAGACATGTGATTGTAGGGCTGCTGAGTTAAACCAATATATATATTTTAAAGGTATCTTGACTTCAGACTTCATGTCTAAGGATGCGTTGCTTTGGAAAAGAGGTTCTGCTTTTGTTTCCACAGAAGATAAGAACCTGTGGATTCCTTCCAGATTAATAGGGTTCCATCAGGGAAGACCCCCGAGAGGTCTCCAGATGATCCAACATCCAGAACAGCGTCAAGGCAACTGGCTCAGAGAACACAGCCTCACAGACTACTCCAGTCAGGACTTGACCATAATCCTAAAATTTTCTTTGTGTCCCCATAAGACTACCAGCACCCCCCCCATCAGCAGGAGGTAGCCTAGAAAACTACACCCACATTCCCAAAAAGTGGATTATGGATATTTGTCTTTGTTTATGGGTTGGTTACAAATTGTTATTGGTCATAGTCAATCTCTTTCTAAAATTAAAAACAGGGGATATGATATAGATAAGATAAAAGGGTAGATTATTGAATCTACTTTTAAAGAGCAACAACTTGTTTACAATGTTTTACATTGCTATGAATTTTAGTTTATTTATACAAATTTAAAATTAATTTTGCTATACTATATATTTTTTGTTTAAGGTATTATGTTTATGCAACTCATTTAAAATTGTAATGTATAGTTAAGAAATACAGATTAAAGTCATCTAGGATAATCAAACTTATAGTCATGTTAATTAAATTTTCTAGGTATACATAAATATATTTCAATTAGGAAGGAAATTTTCAACTTCAAAAACCTACAGAATATGGCATTTAAAATGCTTTAAAAACAGACTTTCTGGACAGTGAGACATGTCTGCTCCTGGCAGCACCAATTTACTTCAAAGAGGATGATGGGCATTGAAGAAACTCCATATGGAGTTTGCTTTCCTTATGGCAAAAGTAGCCATTTGGGCAAGAAACTGTTTTTGCCTGGACTGCTTGACAAAATGTTTATCAACTGGACATGCAGGACCCATGGAAAAGTGACCACTAATTTTGCCAAAACAATGCAAGATGGTCCTTCAGGTTCCTGCTTCGCAGAGGAGGCTGCCAGACATTTTATAGGACACAGGGAGAAGCAATTGAGAAACTCTAGACCTATAGGCTGAAGATGGATGCCCCAACATTGCAGAGGAACTTTGGGTGACTGTCCAGGCAGCCAGCTGTCTCTGTCATTTCCAAAATTTTAGAAGTTGCTTACAAAGCACTTCCTGTTTACTTAGGTAATATTATATCCTTCTGGTGTCTTTGATGTAGTTGAAGACTAGATAGTTATAATTTACCTTGGTTAAAAGATAAATTAGATATGAAACTTTAGACTCACAAATACAGAATAGTTGATAAAATTATTTTTTTTAATTTTGCCAAATACAAATAGACTAGATACTGTAATTGTAATTCTTGCTTGATAACTGTTCGTTATATATAATTTTACTATATTAAAGCTAAAACCGGGCTGGCTTAGTGGTTAAGAACACTGGCTGCTCTTCCAGAGGTCCTGAGATCAATTCCCAGCAACCACATGGTGGTTCACAACCATCTATAATAGGATCTGATGCCCTCTCCTGGCATGAAGGCATATGTGCAAACAGAGACACCTAAAATATATATATATACATTAAAAAGAAAAAAGAGCACTAAAAAAAGAAAAGTAAATGCCACACAGATAGTAAAATGCTTCAATAAAATATATATATGTATATGTATGCTGTGAATATATGTTGTTCCCATTGGTTAATAAATAAGCTGCTTTGGCCTATGGCAAAGTCATAGGAAATCCAAGGAGAGAGACAGGAGAGAGAAAGGCAGAGTCTGGAGAGATGCTGGCCTGCTGCCCAAGGAGCAACAATGCCAGCAGACTGGTAAAGCCACAGAATATGTGGTGAAACACAGATTAATAGAAATGGGTTATTTTAAGATATAAGAGCTAGCTAACAAGAGGCCTGCCATAGGCCATACAGTTTGTAAATAATATCAAGTCTCTGAGTGATTATTTTATAAGAGACCCAGGTGGGACCAGAGAAAACTCTCAACTACTCAAGTCCTCATTCTTGCAGGGTGAGCTCTACCCACTGTGACTGTCTTTATAGGGGAGACAAGAACTGTTCAACAGGACAAGCAGGTCCTTTACAGTGACATTCTCATAAAATTCATGTGTTTCACATAACTGTTACACTTTACTCACTCATATATGTAATTTTAGTATCAATTCTATTAAATACGTTTTATTTTATATTTAATTTTTATAGGTAACCAAATATAATGGCACTCCTGAATATTTTCTATGTGGTTGGTACCGTCTGAAATGCTTTGTACACAATTGAACTAATTTAGTTTTTCTAACATAATTTCACAGATGAAGCACAGAGGCTAAATTAAGGATTTGTCCAGAGTCGTACAACTACGAAATGTAGACCCAGGGTTTAACCTGTGAGTCTGTCTTCAGAGTCAGCAACACAGGTTCTTCTTTTTTTCCTTTCTTTTCTTTCTTTCTTTCTTTTTTTTTCTTTTTTGATTTTCGAGACAGGCTTTCTCTGTGTAGCCCTGGCTATTCTGGAACTCACTCTGTAGCCCAGGCTGGCCTTGAACTCAGAGATCCACCTCCTCTGCCTCCAGGGTGCTGGGATTAAAGGTGTGCGCCACCACCACCACCACCACCACCCATTGAAACACTGCTTCTCCCAAGAGTTAGATAAGCATCCGATCACTCTGCCAATGAACTGGAAAGCCAGGATTTGAATGTAGGTCACACAGACCCCAAAGCCCAGGCACTATGGTTTGCTGGTAATAAACTAGAAGACAATGGCTTTTTAATATGCAGAAGAAAAAGAAAACAAATCAAAAACTGCAGGTAAAGTACCTTTAGGTCATTTAGGAATCCAATGTCTTTCTTCTGTATGACTTTATTCGTCCAAATCAAGGCACTGTAGGTCTTGGTCTTACCCTCCTCACCTTCCTTCATATACCCGATTGCCTCTCTAAACATCAATAACAAAGGAAAGTTTGTCCCAGCACATAAAATACAAACCTTGTCCCAAATCTCTGCTCCCTTACACCAGCTTGGCTGAGGTATAACTGCACACGCTCCCCCAGTTAAACTGTACATTCTATGAACTACTGTTTCTGGAGCTCTGCATCTAGCATAGTCTGACTTCCGGCATTCCCACTGGCCCCGAAGGACCCTCCACACCCAGCAGCACTTTCTTCCTATTCCTCTCCCAAGCCCAGGGTGACCTAGCACTACCTGACTTTCTACCTACTAGGTACGATCACAGAGTGGTGACTGACTGGCTTCTGTCCTTCACAATGCTGTCAAGGTCAAGGGCATCTATGGTGCAGTATGAATCAGTACTCCATACCTCTTCATTTTTAAAGAAAAACAAAGCAAACAAACCATATTACACTGGAGGGGTACGTAGTAGGTCCCCCTTACCCACGAATTCACTTTGCCTGCTGTCAACCTCCTACTAAAAGTATTACACACAAAAACTTAAAAACAGGCAGTTGATGCTTACCTCATAGTATAGCAATTATTTTTTCATGGCTTTTTAAAAGATTTATTTTTATTTTATGTGTATATGTGAGTGCCTGCATGTCTGTATGTCACATGAGTGCCTCCTGTCCTTGGAGGCCAGAAAAGGGAATGCGATCCTCCAGAGTGAGAGTTACAGCTTGTGAGTCATCAGGTGTGCTGGGAACTGAACCCAGGTCCTCTGCAAGAACAGCCAGGGCTCTCTCTGGTCCTGACTGGTTCTCAGTTTTTTCAGTCAAACCTTTTCATCAATTATGTACAAGAAAAGCATACTATTTATGGAATTCAGTATTATCTGCAGTCTTGGGTGCCCACAGCAAGTCCTGGAATATATCTTCCAAGGATAAGAAGAGACAACAATTTCACATTGTGTTTTTCTACAGATAGATAAGTGGTATCTACTTTTTAAAAAAACTTAATTGTTTTATGCAATCCAGGCTGGCCTGAAATTCACTACTTGGTCAAGGAAATCCCTGAATCCCAACCTTCCTGCCTTGTCCTCCAGTTAGAAATTACAGGCCCGTGCTACTGCTGGCTTCTTCTCTGCTTTGTGAAAACACTACTACGAACATCCCTGGTGATCTTTGGGTGACATATGTTTTCACTTCTGTTGTTGATGTGATACCTAGAAGGGGAACTGCTAGGTCACATGGTCACCTTACGTTTGAATTTTTGACAGACTGTCAACGTGCCATTCAGAGTGGCCCCACTTTCGACCCCATTAGCAATGTGCATGGCAGTTTCTCTATGCCCTCGCCAGCATCTGTTATTTTATTTTACTTTTTCAATGATAGCCTTCCTCGGGGGTGTGAGTGAGCCTTAGCTCACTGCAGCTCTGACCTGCACAGCCCTAGTGTAAGCGCTGGGCATCATTTCACGTTCGTTGACTACTCACACATCCTTCCTGGAGAAATGTCTACTTAATCATTTTCCCATTTCTTAATTGGGGTTGGATTTTTTTTCTTAATATACTCTGTGTGCAATCCCCTTACCAAATATATGATCTACAAAAACGTCCCTTTAGAATCTCTCTAGCATGCCCATCCTCACCTGGTGACAAGCTGCAAGTCACGTACTTGGATTTTGTCAGATGACTTATTAATTTTCTGTGGCAGCAGAGAAAGAAAAACAATTATCAACTCTAGCTCAGTCACAGGGTTGCACAAACAAGATGCGTCCACACAAGTGTTTACCTGCTGGAGCTCCTTGACTTCTTGTGAAGTGAAATGCACTCTATGAGGGTTGAGCAGCTCCACTGCAAAGGGCCTTCCTGGAAGTGCACGCCCATCATGAAACAGAAATGTGTCGATGGAGTTAACGTTTGGGCAGAGGCAGGAGGTGTGAGAACGGGCTGAGCACTAGAGGCCTGAAGGTTCAGTGGCAAGACTACATCTGGGGGAGGGGAGAAAGTGTGAAGAGCAAAGGGGCTTTCAGGGGCTGGGGCAGGGGCAGGAAGGCTGATGTGAAAATGACTGCCTTCCCAGAGGGCCACACACAAGCCTGTGTTAATTACAAAATAAAATTTAAATAACCACTAATTAAGTTGGTTACACTAGTGGAACTAACATTGTCATAGAGAGCAATGCCCAGATACAACAAGGTGAGATCCATTCTCCCAGTTAATCTACCAGTGACATGGAACAACTGTGATTCCACAAGGGGAAGGAACTACAAACATCAAACAGCTCAAAATTAATTCTCATTATCTTTCTTCTAACTCAACAAGATAAAACAAGAGAAAGAAATGAAGGCTAAAGAGTAGAATCATTTTCAGCCGGGCAGTGGTGGCGCACGCCTTTAATCCCAGCACTCGGGAGGCAGAGCCAGGCGGATCTCTGTGAGTTCGAGGCCAGCCTGGTCTCCAAAGCGAGTTCCAGGAAAGGCGCAAAGCTACACAGAGAGACCCTGTCTCGAAAAACCAAAAAAGAGTAGAATCATTTTCAAATAAAGATAGACATATCAAAAACTGGTAACTTCTGAGATATTCTTTGTTTGTTTTTTGAGACAGGATCTCTACATAGCCTGACTGTCCTGGAACTCACTATGTAGACCAGGCTGGCCTTGAACTCAGAGATCCACCTGCTTCTACCTCCAGAGGCATGGGCCACCACCAACTGGCCTGAAAAGTTCTTAAATGGAGTAACTAATAAACTTTGAGGGAAAAACTTTTTCTTCTTAATGCACATGAAGTCCATTACAGATTACAGCCTGTGGTAAGGACGTCTCTGAAGAACTGACCACTGTTCAGACACAAATCATAGTCTACAGAGGGAGCCGCACAAGCCACAGGCTCCCCATCTGGAGGAGCCTGGGTCCTCCCACTGTGGTTCTAAGTGACTACAGAAAGCTACTGCCTCACAGGTGATTATCAGCAGCCAGTTCTCATTAGGTGGTACTGAGGCCATCTTACCATTTCCTAAAGTTCTCACGTCTACATCTTCTCTTCCAGAGGATGAGAAATTAAAACCTGTAAGAAGCAGAACAAGGAGAGGATGAGAGGCAGCAGCTCTAGCATACTTTGTGCCAACCGCTGGCAGAAATCCGCTGAAGGACTCGTGGTCCCAGCAATCCATGGGAGAGGACCTCAAGCAATAGTGATCACCCCATCTCTAATCTCAATCTTGGCTAAAAACAGTGATGATAATAATAACTACTACTCATTATAGGTACTGGGGTAAAATTATACACACATCATTTAATCCTTATTATAACCTGATGAAACATTAAATAAATGAACATTACGCTTCATAGGTTTAGGTAATATTAAACAATCCAGTGGCAGAGCTATATATTTCTGACATCAAAGCCAGAGTTTAACTAGCATCTATATCCCCAGCTCATAGAAAGGCAAGGCTAAAGGAAGTCCCCACCTCCTTGGCCACTGGCTTGCGGCAAAAACTGTCTTTTTTCTTAAAGCAAGCATAACAACAAGAGCAATCATGTTAAAATTAAACTCTATGGGAAAAAAAGTGAGAGAAGAAAGGTCTGATCTTTAAATACCAAATTGGGTATATAACCAAACCCAACATGGAGCCATGTTAAAACCACTGGACAATCCAAGATGAATTTATCATCACAGACCAAAAGCTGAGAATGTCAGACAGGGAAAATAGTTTTAAGGATCTACATAATAATGCTCATAGATACAGATCAAACAGAAGACTCTGTCGCCACAGCAAACACTCGAGCAGGCATTATTCCAAATGCTTTAAAACAGATGCCACTGGCACTGTTTTCATTTTCCTTCTAAAGAAGGTGAGACAGGCAGGATGAATCCACTGCCAAAAGTCACATCAGATTAAGAAATGCAGATCTGGTAGCCACCCACGGCTAGTGGATCAGGCATTCTGACACCAGAATCAATTAACCACCAGGTTACACTGGACCACCAAGACATAAGCAGAGGTCGGGGCTGAGAAGGGCTGGGAGGCTCTGGGAACCTGAGTAGTCTGTACAACGATGACATTAAGGTCTCTGACAAAGAGGAAGCGGCAGCAGGGTTCTGCTTCACAGAGCACTGGTGTGTTCCTCAGGATGTCTGCTGTGGCGACACACGGTGCGTGACGTTAGAGAGACACAGGAAACAAGGTGGACAAGGCCCTCATCCTCAGAGTCACCCTTTATGGCGAATCAGAGAGTCTAATGTCATGTAGACACAGGTCAGGAAACAAATTCCTCCACTGTGAGCACAATTCTAGTTTTTACCCTTTCTTCTATTTCTTACTACGGTGTTACATGTGTATGTGTGTGTGATGGTCTGTGGGTACAGGCGTGTGCCATGGTGTACATGCGGAGGACCTGGGGATCAAACTCAGGCCATGGATCTTAGCAGCAAACACCTTCAGCCACTGAGCCACGTCACCAGCTCCCGTTTAGAAATGTTTTCCAACTTGAAACTAAGAAAACATTTTGGAACTTAGAATAGAAATCATTTATAGGGGAAAACCCTTAAAACTTTATAAAGTGTATCATGAGGACTAGCTGGAAGTCTTTAGTACTAGAGAATATATGCTTAAAACTTACTTTTCTGAATCTCAACTGTGCCTCGCCTTATCCCCTAAGTCCCAGGTTTTAAGCATTTCCTCGAAGGGAAGGACATGCCAAAAACCAATGAAGAGCAGTGATTATCCGGACCACTGGGCAGCTCAGCTACACAGCGGCTCTCAGACCCCGGGCAGATGCCAGCTGACTGAAGGCTCGAAGGCCCCAGAATGCCAAGACACATAGCTTGGACTTTACCTTGTAACTCATCATGCCCACAGGGAACTGACCCAACAAACATTTCAGTCAGTAAATAAAGTAGTAAATGTAGCATTAGGGGAAAATTTCCTAGACTCATTGATTTTGAGTGTGTCAATACTTAATACTCATTAACTACAGGACTAGCAAGTACATAACAGGATGTGCCCTTAAAGCAATGAGAGACAAGTTTGTATGTCCTCCTTAGGGACAGAGTGGTTATTGTGAAACAGAGCTGCTCACCCAGCTCTTGTCTATTCCATACAGTTGTCAAACTTAAGGAGGCAACTGCTAAACTCATCTTCCCAGAGTCCGCAGATATGAACCACTGACCAGAAATAACACGTCACCTAGCTGAGAAGCATGGTTGGCAAATGCTGTTATCAGTCAGGAACTCTGAACAAGCTTATACCACCCACCCCGCACACAGGAGCAGTGAGCACCCAGGTCCAGCAGACTATTGTTTTTCAGCAAGCTCTCGATCAGTTTCTCTATGAACATGCAATCTGCTTTCGTTTCTTGTTTTGGGGTTTTTGTTGTTGTTTTGAGATAGGGTCTTGCTGTGTAGCCCTGGCGGGACTGGAACTCGATATGTGGACCAGGCTGTCCTAGAACTCAGAGATCAGACCACCTCTGCCTCCTGAATGTTGGGATGAAAGGCCTGCGTCATCATCACCTGGCCTGTGTCTTTGTTTGGAGACAGTTTCAGGAGCCCAGACTGGTCTCAAACCACCTTATAGTAAGGATGATCTTAAACTTGTGGGTCTCCAGGCTCTACCTTCCAAGTACCAGGATTCTAGGCCTGTGCCACCATGTCTAACTTAATGGTGCTGGGATCGATCCCAGGGCAACTGTGCTACATCCTCAGCCTCACAGTTTGTCACTTCCCGTTGGGGGACAGCACTTTCCCTCAAGTGGAAGGACCGCAGACACCTTCATGAGCACATGAGAAACTGCCACTAGCGGTCCTTGAGCCCTGAAGAAGCCAGGGGCTTGAGACCTAAACAGTCCGAACTGAAGACCCCAAACTCCATAGAGAGGAAGTGAGGCAGCCCCCCTCACACACCCCAAAATCGAGCAAAGCGTCTTCTCTTTTTTCTTTTTGGTGCAGTGCTGAGAAGCAAAGCCAGAGTCCAGTGCATGGTGAATGACATCTTCAGCCCAAGAGGGGCTTTTAAGCAGAGCTTATTTTCAAGTCTTCAGTAAATGACAGCAGTTTGCAAATATTAAGTAGGTGAAATGCCTCAGTCTTTTTCCTAAAAATCTGGAAATATTAGGCTTCTAGGTTATTTTTCTTCTCTGTTCAGAAAATAATTCATGGTAGCTAGGGAAACAGCTGAGTCACTTGTCTCCTGTGTAAGCACCAGGAGCCAAGTTCACAGACCAGCTCCCGTGTAAGCA
>CABHPR010146123.1:7106-27074 GCA_902168415.1 Peromyscus melanophrys
GTGTGTGTGTGTGTGTGTGTGTGTGTGTGTGTGTGTGTGTGTGTGTGGTGTGTGTGTGTGTGTATGGTTTGCACATGTGCTGTGTGTGCTTGCTGGGATGTGTGCATATATGCATGGTGGTATGTTTATGCACTTGGAAAGTTTGTGAGTGGTCTGCATTTTTGCCATGGGACAGTGAGAATAAGGCTAGGCTTTAGTCACACCAGGCTAGTGTGTAGAGGGTACCATGCAGAGGTACAGGAAGGGCAGGGAGATTTGGGGGTTGGGCAGCAGGTGGAAGGTAACCTGGCCAGTCCCTAGTCTCTCCCCCAAGGAGCCAGTGAGTATGTGGACACTCAGGTTCTGGTAAGAAGGCTTCATCGGCTCCCCTGATGAATGGGATGCCATGTGGATGGCAGTAAAGGTCAGAGGAAGCCATACAGTCACATGCGCTCGCTGTGTCCCCAGGTTGCTGTCATCTCCTGATACCAGGTACTGTTTGGGGTTTCTTATCTGGAGCTTGCAAAGTCACCATCTCAACTGAGCATATTTTATGTGCGTGGGCTGTAATTAACATCATTCTCCATCATTGTGGGGCATATTAAAGAAGTATTCCCCCAGCCCATCGGAGGCAGAGTTGGCTGTACGAAGACTCTTCCTCATTGCACACCTGGCCAGGGTTTCCCTGGTTAGCAGAGGGAGGGTAGATGGGATGTGTTTCTTTCTCTTACCATACAGAATAATTATCATTTCAGGGTGCTTCCCTAGTGCTGGGCTGGAAAGCGATAGTATTAAGGGAGGAAAGAGGGTAGCAGATGTGGGAAGGATGGGTGCCCACCTGAAACTGTTTCAACAAGGGCACTGGGGAATGAGGGGCATTCTGTGAAAACTCAAATCAATAGGGGTAAGAGACTACAAACAACACAGGGAAGTAACCAGGGGACTGGGATATGGTGGGGAGGGCACTTCTGCCAAGGCTTCCTTGAGGATGGGAGGAGAGCCCTGCTCACGATCTCCACCCCTGGCTCCTAGCCAGAGCCAAGCACCCCCTTGCTTTTCTGCTCATCCCCTCTGGATCTTTTCATCCTATTAGGCCTGAGAGGAGATGAGGGTACCTGTCTATTTACAGCTGGCATGAAGTAGAGCCAGGTGCCCGGGTGTTGGTACTGAGCACCACAGGACGGGAAGTAACATACCAAACCCCAAGACGTCCTCCTTTAAGGCTCAGCATACTCTACTAGACAGCATCCCAGATGCCCGTTCCACTGGGCGGGCCAGCTTCCCTAGTCTGCTCCCTCCCTGGCTCTTCCCCTTACCCCCAGGCCTCTGGGTCTCATCAATAAGAAGGCTACCTGGGGAATGGTGGAAGTCTGCAGAGCTGGACATGAGGCTGGACATCTCTCTGCACCACATTCTGGTTGCCTGAAACTTCTCTCCCTTCTCAGTGTTGGGTGGAGGAAGGCACTCCTAGACACCCCTGTCCCACTTTCTGGAACCTGAGAACCTTAGCTACTTCAAAAGGTGGACTCGGTAGATGTGAGGAAGTTAAGGACCCACTTACAAAGGACAGTGCCTGCATTATTATCAAGCACAGCCCAAGGGAGCCACAAGGGTCCTCCTTACAGGTGTGAGGTTGCCTGAAAGAAGGAAGCAGAGGGCAGTCATGTGATTTCTACCTTGACAAGGAATGACAACTCAGTCTCTGCCCTATCTCTGAGGTTGGCATGTGCTAGGCACATTCATGGGAAGCCTTGGCATGTCCATGTTGAATGAATGCCCACTGTGCTCTGAAAGTGCCCTTGTATTAGTGAGGGCTCTTTAAAGGAACAAAGCCTACAGGATCAATGTATAGTACGAAAATGGAGTTGAAGCAGCTTCTTTTCTTAGGTACCGTCCCTAGGTCACCAGAATGGGATGAACCTGCCTCTCAGTGATGGTCTTTGTGGTGCACAGGCTCACTCCATCTTACATAGACTGTGGTCCATCTTACATAGATTGTGGGGGGCATTCAGCTATCACTGAGGTGCTGGTAAGCCCAGCTGGTTCCATCTGTGAGACCCATATGCCCTCCTCTTAAGCCACATACTCATCCCAGGAGAGCAGCACTCAGGGTGCCAGGTTCTGAGTCAGGCTGAGGGGACAGAGAGGTGAGAAACTGTTGCCTCCTTCTGGGATAGTGAAAGCAGCTGGCAACAAGTCCCATGAAGTCCACTCTCCTAGTCTTTGGGCTCTTCAGGGATGGAGGGTACCACTTCTCTTCTCTCCCAGTTTGGCTGTGCAGTGGAACTTGCTGCTTAGGGAGATTTGAGGCTCCAAGAGGTGTACCTTAGCTAGGGTATTTGTGATAAAATACCACAACCAAAGGCAACTTGGGGAGGAAGCTGGCTTCACCTTACAACTTTTAAGTTCATCACTGGGGGAGACCAGGACAGGAACTCGGAGACAGAAACTGACGGAGAGACCATAGAGGAGTGCTGCTTACTGTCTTGCTCCTCATGGCTTGTTCAGCCTGCTCTTACAGCACTCAGGACCTCCAGCCCAGGGGTCACACCACCCGCAGAGAGCTGGACCCTCCCGCATAAATTATCAATTGAGAAAATGCATTGCAGGCTTGGTCACGGGTCAATCAGATGGGACATTTTTTTCTGCTAAGGTTCTATCTTCCCAAATGACTCTGGTTCATATCAAGTTGACAAGAGAAAACAAAACAAAACAAAACAAACAAACAAGAAACAAACAAAACAGAGCCAGCAGGAAGAGGAATGCTGCCTTGGAGGTTTGTGTCAGGACAAGAGATCTGATATCAGGAACCTGCCTAGAGACTCCAGGACCCAGAAACTGCAGGACATGAGTGACTAAGAATTCCTATCTGTCATGGAAGTTGTTATGCTCTTGTCCTGGCCCCAGTGTGGACTCTGCGGTATCACGGATACAGCAGGTAGTGAAGGGAGGAGGCCTGCTTTCAAGTAGGAATTCGAGTGTCCTGGCTTGGTCTCCCAGCTATGGCTCACAGCCCTGATCACACCATAACCCTCAGTAGCTTTCTGCCCTTCAGTGTGTGTGTATGTGTGTGTTTGTGTGTGGGTGGGTCTCATCTTTCCTTCCTACTTAACAAGTCAAACACTGTCCCACAACCAGGGCCTCCTGAGCTACTCTCAGGATTTACCACATTCATTGCCGTAGGGATGGTGGAGCATGATCCTCATCTACTTGAATACTACTTAATGGAGGGTGTTTTGCAAGGTGCTTACACATACGCCACCAAGGCCATTTCATGTCCTGGTTCAGCCTCTCTGAGCAGAATCCCCAAAAGGTGCTAGGTAGTCTCTGAGTCCTCTCTGCAGCCTGACCTGTGGTAGGGTCCTACTGGTCAAGTGATCCTAATTGGGAACCCCTCACTTCCACTTCCGCTGCAGCTTCCACTTCCGCTGCAGCTGCCTGGTAGCTTGCTAACTTCCCAAATAGCTTACCCACTAGACTGGTGCTTCTCATGTTTGGGTTACCCAGGATGCCCAGAGCCATGTCGCCAGTCAGCTAGTACAAGGGTGGGAGGCACCAACCGCCTTTGCTAACAGGAGGCCATGACTACAAGCTGGGTTCTCAGGTGCCATCTGCAATGGCAGTGCCCACAGAGGGCTATTTTGAGTCATGACATCACGTGCTTGCCTGGGCTCCCTCAGTCTTCAGTTCCATGTGACAGAGTGGTTGTGAGTCACTGTGTGTGGGAGGACCCCGCTGGGCCAAATCTCCTCTGGTTCTGGTCCATTTTCCCTTTGGCATAATCGGTCACACGCCTTCTTTCCAGGCCAGTGCCAAGGAGCGCCTTGCGGAATGGATAATCAATTTCAATAATAAGTTAAATGGGTTTGCTTTTGTTCCCAGAAAAACCCTGCCAGGAGAGGGATTTTTAAAAAGACTCCCGGGTTGAGTTTTACTTCTGAACTTGGGCCTCCAGCTGCTTCTGAGTTAATTGAGTATAGAACATGAATAAACATGGATGGGATGTGGTTCTTCACACCCCCATAGACTGCAGGGCTACAAACTCCCTGGCTACCTCTGGGGAGTCTCCCAGTAGGAGCTCCAGCAAACACTTCTAAAGCGTATGTTGGCAGAACCAGGACTGGCCACGGCAGCAGCATCACTCTCCACTCTGTTCAGGAGTCATTTCTGAGCCCGTTGCTTCTCCTGGCAATGTGATACATGGGCGCCAAGACACACGCATGCACGCACACAACTCCGAGCATCTACCAGCTGTTTCATGTCACTGACAGAATGCCCCATGAAGGCATTATTTGGACCCTCAGTTTCAGAAAGAGCAGCCTGTCATGGGAAAGGGATGGCAGTGGGAGTGTGTGGCAGAGACTCCTCATGTGGTGGCGGATCAGGGAACAGAGAAAGAAAGCCTTTCAAAATCCCACCCACCGTGACTTCTGCCAGCCAGGCCCTGCCTTCTAAAGGCTCTGCAGCCTTGAAAATGTCACACAAGCTGGGTCTGGATGCTCAGACACTAGCCTTAGGAAGACATTTCAGATTGAACCGTAACATCATTGAAGTGTACATTGAAAAATCAAGTCCAGCAACCTGTTGCATTCTGGGACAGACCCGGGGCTTTACTGTCATTTGAGGTGCCGGATTTTATGTCTCTGAGTGATATTGTCTTTGTTGGCTCTTTAGGCTCCTAACAGGACGTGGTATATAGAGTTCAATCAGTGAGTGTCTGCTTATTGAATGAATGGCCAGATGAATGATGAGCAAATAGCATTAAGCTTCTTTGTATCATTTGGCTCTTCCGTTTGAGGATGGACTTCCCAGGGACATTGGTAGGTCAGACATGCCAGGGCCAACTCAGGCTCGTGGATCGCATGTCATGATTTGTCAGCATGCTTGTAACATGCCCCACAGGCTCAATGCATGTAATCGAGTGCCAGTCAAGGAGCTTTTCACACAGGGTTTTGGCTCTCTGTGACGACGTGACAGAAGCCCCGTGTAAGTGAACTTCTCTTTGATAATTCCTCAAAGCACCTATAAGCATCTTTGTGGTGTGATATCTGAGAGCTCTGGGCACTGTAACCGGGGGGACATTTCTTTGGTTGAAAATGAGATCAAGTCTTCGTTTGGCATTTAGGGCCATTTTGTAGTGAAGCTCTGTTGTGTAACACCGTGTACACACATAGCCAATAAGCTGCTAGGTCTGTGAGGGCTGTGTGAGGATGGAAGGGAGGCAGATTTGTCCCCTGTGTCTGATCACCCAGTGAGTGAAAAGACAGGAAAAGCCAACCACCCTGCTTGAAGTTTCTTCGCTCTGCTTTTCCTACAGTACCAAGAAAATAGAGTTGAGGTGCTAGTAATGTACTTGGTGTGGCTCCCCACAGATGCCCAATTCAGATTGACTAGTTAGGGTAGCCAGACCATTCCTTGTTGAATATGGAAGACTTTACCACTTAGAAAGACAACTAACCAAATCATGCACCAGCTTGCTAACTAACCAACACACATACCCACTAACTAACAAAACCATACAACCAGTTTACCAATCATCTAGCCAAGCTACTTGCCAATTTATCAACTAACTAACCCACCCAGGGCAACTTTCCCCTAGTTTACCACACAGCCAGCTGACTAGGGCCGAGTTACACTTTGGACTCCTTGCTGGGTAAGCTAATTTGATCATGAAAGTGCTGGCCCAACACCCTGACACCCTGTTCACACTAGGAAGGAATTCTGCAGTGTGTATCACTGTGACATGGAGACCTCCAGGTCATCTTACAGCTCTGCCACCTTGTCTGGACTGCCGGTTCAAAGCATGCATCTCCCACCGTGCTGTATCTAGCAGGGCAGAACAAGGCTTCAGTAATGTGTTCCACATGTCCACAGACCCATGGGTTTTAGCCCCTTCCATCCAAACGGTTTCTTGGACAGAAGCAACATTGAGGGATCTCGTGACAATGGATGTGGTGTTTGAAGCCACAGACAGCACTGTGGAACTGGGCAAGACATATTCTTATGCTGAAATGCCCACTTTGCCTGGCTCGGTGAGAAGGGGTTAGATGCTGTCCAATGTCCCCAGATGGCCCACGCACCAGGTATGTGGTACCAGATGAAGGAGTCAGTGTTGGCTGTTGCAATGCCTTTTTA
The DNA here is from genome assembly GCA_902168415.1 of Peromyscus melanophrys. Taxonomy (NCBI): domain Eukaryota; kingdom Metazoa; phylum Chordata; class Mammalia; order Rodentia; family Cricetidae; genus Peromyscus; species Peromyscus melanophrys. Next base: position 13,221 of record CABHPR010146123.1, read on the forward strand.
AGGCTTTGAGCAGTGGCCTATGAACAATGCCATCCTGGCTCTAAAACGTCTCCCTTCCTTCCCCATCAGTAAGCACAGGTATGGCTGCGGCAGACACCAGCAGAGTCCATGGTCACCTGAAGACCACCTCCTGGGGACAGTAGAGGGACCCAAGTGTTTTCACCCTCTGGGAGGTTCAGCTTCAGCCTTCCTCTCTCTTTGCTTGGGACTCTTAAAGGACATCAGCCAATCAGCAGTCAGGCACCTACTCCCCTAGCTACCAGCAGACCTTGAGCTATGCTGCTTAAAGCTTTGCCCACAGGAACAGAGAGTCAGTCTGCAATTTCACCCTCTCTCTGAGGTGCTCTGTGTATCCTGGGGGTGCCCTGAGGTCTCCCTCAGTTTGCACAGGGTGCAGTGAAGGGCCTTTGTAGAGCGACTTCACATTTCCCTCAGCTGCCTGTTGGAACTCTCCGTGAGGCTGCTGGCTTCACACCGAACACGTCCTCTGCACTTGGGAACCCATCCTTTCAAATCTGCCATCTGTTTATCCAGCCACGCCCACTGGATGTCCACCCCACATCACAGCCTGGCTCCTCCATGCTGAACATAGTGTGGGGATGGCACAGGTGTGGGTGGAGCCACAGGTATCGCTAATAAGAGGTGTAGCTGTAGTATGTCTGTTGATGGTCAGTGGCCCCATCTCACCTACGTGGACAACTCTCTCCTGTCCTCGTCATCCCTCTCAGCCACTCTCCATGTGGCCTGCCTATACTCTCACCTTGCTACTGCCCACCCTACCGCCTAGCCAAATTTCACAGCCTGCCTGCCTCCTTGGACCATCAAAGTTGCTGATGTGTCTCTGCTGTCTTGCCCTTGCAATAACTGTCCTTACCAGACTTCAATAGGAGTCTTCAATAGTGTGTGACCACACCATGCTCATAAGAGCTCTCTATGCTTCCACGTGTCCTCCAGGGTGTTGGAGGCCTGAGTAACCATGGGTATTTCTGCCTGCTCTCCTCTCTGGTTGCTCCCTTCAGTATGACTCTGTTGCACACTGAGCTGTCCAGCTCCCATCATGGCTGCTTCCTGCCCATGTCACCACCTGTCAAGTTCCTTTCAGTCCAGCCTTGGCCTGCCCTCTCTCCATCTGAAGAGTCTCTTGAAAATCCCACCCTGAGATAATGATCAGCCTTCTCTATTGTTCTTCTATGCCCCCACCCCTCTTGTCCCCAAAGCGCCACTTAGGTGCAGTGGCTTGTTTAAGATGGAGCGCATCTTGTATCCCCACAGCATCACTTAGGTGCAGTGGCTTGCTTACAGTGAAGTGCATCTTATGAAGAGCCTGGTTCTAAAGTCACCTGGGAGCTGAAATCACTGGTAATCAAAATTACCCCCAATGCCCTCCAAGTGCTGCAAAAGCCATACATGAGGCTTGGTGCCAGTACGTATGCATGTGAGCATGTACATTTGTGCATGTGTGTATAAAATACAAGTAAGCGACTGTGTGTTTCTTTTCACTCATCTCTGTAGAGGGCCCCAAGGGCTTTGTTCATCTGAGCACCGTCGTTCATGGAGCTCCTTACAGTTCAGGCCAGAGCTTATGTGTTCAATTTTCCCAAGATCCTTTTTGGATCCCAAGAAGCTGGGGCAGACACAGTGTCTCTCTTCAGTTCCTTGCTCAGTGGGCAGTCTCTCATATCCTTTTCTGGCTTGAGTGGCCTCAGGTGGATGTACCTTGCATAGCCATCTAGTTTTAGCTCAGCGTGGCCATAACAGCGTGGCCATAACAGCCCAGGACCACTGCGTAGACCATCATATCCAGCTCAGAGGTCCCTCTGCTATCCAGGTCCTGAGTTCTGACTTTGCTTCAGATGGATGCCATCTCTTGCCTTCCTTCAGACTAGAATATGCTTGCAGCTTTAGATAACACACATGTCTGTATGACAGGTCATCTTTTCCTGGTATGTGTCCCAGAGGGGGTAGGGCTCTTTCTTAAGGAATTTCTCAGGAATTTTTAAGCTCCACAAGAGCAGAAAGTGCTTGGGTCCTAGTCGTCATTGTCTTTTGGGCTCTGAACAGTGCCTGCGATTCAGGGGACCCATGCTCCTCTTTGCTGATAGATGAAATAGATGGTAGGTGGGGTCACCCACAGAGGACACTGGCTGCTTCTGTGCCTTCTGAACTTTCTCACTCCTCACTCCCCACCAGGTGAGCTCTCCTAGGATTGGACGTGCAGGGAAAGAGAAGACCACACCCCTTTGTAGTAATAGCCTTGTTTGGGGGCACATTTAAGGAGCCACTCTGGGACATTGCTTCTTATCATTTCCAGGGCAGCCAGAGCAATGTTGGGCCCCTGTTGTAGAAACCCATGGTGCTGTTTGATGAGCACGGTGATGAGGGGTGGATAGGAAGGGAGAAGGCATCCAGGATGGAGGACTCCCTGAACAGGGTGTCATCAAGCTGAGTGGTTCAGACTCTGCAAGCTCCCTGGATGGACATGGGCCAGGGAGAGAGACAGAGTGTTGCAGGTGGGGTCTAGGCATGTGGGCTGGTTTGGGCACTACTGTTTAGAGGCCATTAGAGTGTGCACTTTCAGCTGGAGCCAGTGATGTCATCTGAGTCCTCTCTGGTCCTGTAAACGAGTGATTCTCCTTCCATACAGTGACGTGCTCTGAGTGTTCTGTGCATAGAGAATGAGCCACTTCTCAGTCCATGTTCTGGAGGCTCCTATCTCAGGAGGACACAGAAGACCTCTAGATGTCTCTGGAACTTTCCTGGATGGCTCTCACTCCAGGCACCCCTGGTCTTTAGGATCTGTCACATGGAGGTATCCATGGACTCTAGTGTGTGCACTCAGGAGGGTCGTCTATTCCAGAGACATGTGTCACATGTGAGTGTGTGTGGCCTTGAAGACACTGGGTCCTTGCTTTTTAGTATTGTTATTGCTGACATGTTTTTAGTCAGTTTTGCCTTTCCCTCTTTTCCTCTTAAAGGACCCAAGCTTTATTTATTTTTGCTCAAATCCATATGTGAAGCACTAGGCCCAGCCCACCTGCTGCCTCCCCCGCTCCCCCTCTTCCCCAGGGCTCCTGAGACAGGATAAGATCCCCTGGGTTCAAGAGGGATACCCATAGCCTTCTTCCAGATCTTTCCCAGGGTGCATCACTCTCCCACAGGCAGGGGAGAAAGTCAGGGGAGCGTGAGGTAATCGAGCTTGCACACAATTTATTAACTCTGACTTGTAAATTAAAACACCCAGTGGTACAAATTAGGGCTGAATGGAGAGCAAATGAGACTCTGCCTCTCCTCTCCTGGTCTCCAGTGGGGCTTCAGCAGCTCCAAGTCACTGTGGGAACCTTCCCAGGGCTGTGCACATGGTTCAGGACTTGCTGGCATCCTGGCTCTGAGTCTCGTGAGAGGAGACCCTGAGGTCTACAGGGCTGCCTGTCTGGGAAAACTGTGGCATCTGGCATGTGTGACCCATTCCCAGGCTATACACTATCTCAGAGAGGGTAGACTAAAGGGAGACCCCTGATCCTCTGACCTCTTTACCCTCTAAGAATCAGCTCAGAGCCAGGCTGGAGGACAGCTTCCTCCATGCTCTCTTGCTACCTGTGAAGTCATGTTCTGGACAGCTGGAGCCTCTGTCCAAGTGCATTTGTGTCTGGAGTCTCTCGAAGTCTGAGTAGTTGCTAGCCCCACCATGGGGTGGCAAGGCAGGAGGCCAGGACTCTATTAGCAGGCAGGCGCGCTGGAGCAGAGACGTGTCTTTATCAAGCTCCCCTGGGGTCCCCCTTGCCTGCTGCCCTTGATGAGTTTAAATCACACCAATCAATTCTGGCCACACAGGCCCCAGAGGGAGGCCATGACAGAGCAGCAATCACTCCTTGACCTTGACCACAGCTGCCAGGGCTCTGTTAACCCAGGCAAGGGGACTGCTCATCTTGGCTAGCTTTCCTTCTCAATAAGCTGTGGGTTTACGGCAGTGGGGAGCATCACCCTGCCGCACCCTAGTTTCTTCAGTCACCCCTCCCTCCATTCCTGGTTCTTGGCTCTCACGCACTTGGGCCCTGGTCATCACATGATCTTAGCATTCCACAGGTGGAAGGACCCCGGCCTTGGGACATGGGGAGTCAGCTTGAGAGCAGGTCTGTCTGTATGCAGCCAACATTGAGCCCTGCTGCTGATGGCTCATGAGTGGGCTGAGGGATGCTCCTGTCTGGTGGGGAACGGGGAGGACCCATGATAAAATGTGGTCTATAACTGCAGAGTGACAGGATCCCAAAGCGAACAGAGAGGGGATAGTGTTGGCTAAAGGGGCTGGCAGGCAAAGTGAGGGTTCTCAGTGGCATAGTAACTATCTGCTTTCTCACATACCTGCGGGAACCACCCAGAGTTCCCTGCTCTTTAGGCCTCCTTCCTGTCTCCTCCCACATAGTCCTTGTTGACATGGAGCTTGTTCATTCTGTCATCCTCTAATTACAGTCAGGACAAGGCCATGTCCAGCATCTCCAGGCTGCTTCCTCCACCCTTCAATCATTCTGCACGATGCTCAACAAATACTTCCTTTCGCCTCAGCCCACTATTCAGCACCCAGCATGGTACAGCTGGGTTTCTAGGGTTCCTTAAACATGGGCTCAGCCTCATATATAGTTTTCTGGTGGAGCAGAAACCTGAAAACACGGTGCCCTCTGTGTGTATCTGCTATGTCAAGGAATCAGTGGACTGACTGTTCCCATAAATGGAGTGGATACTGTGGTGTTAGGCCTGTAGCAGATGGACTACGGGGATCCACCACCATCATCACAAAGGGTTCTGAATGGAGTGCCTATCACGTTTCTCCAGAAAGCAGAGCATTTAGAGGGGGTGGAGCTAGAGCTGGCTGGTGCTGGAACTGGTGGCATCTGTCTTGAGCTGGAGCTGGCTGGTGCTGAAACTGGTGGGAGCTGTCTTGAGCTGGAGCTGACTGGTGCTGGAATTGGCTGGAGCTGGCTGGAGCTGGCTGGAGCAAAGGTTGGCTGGTACTGGATCTAGCTGGTGCTGGAACTGGCTGAAGCTGGAGTTGGCTAGAGCTGCAGCTGGCTGGAGCTTTGGAACTGGGGCTAGCTGGTGGAGGAGCTCACTGGAGGTGGAGCTGGATGATGCTGGTACTGGCTGGAGCTGAAGCTGGCTGGAGCTAGCTGGAGCTGGCTGGAGCTGGAGCTAGTTGATGCTGGAGCTGGCTAAAGCTGGCGCTGTTTGGAGCTGGCTGGAGCTAGGGCTAGCTGGTGTTGGAGCTCACTAGAGTTGGAGCTTGCTGATGCTAGAGTTGGCCTGGGACATTCCAAGAAAGGCTAGTTAAACACCTGGGAGCTTTAGTAACTGCCAACGTCCATCCAACAGCTGGAAACAGGCCATGCTGAGGCCCTGTCATTTTCCCCAAACAAGCTTTGTGATCATCCTAATCTCTCCATTGAGATTCTCTGTCTTGACAGCCTCTGTGTACCTATATGCTGTCTGAAAAGCTTGTGTCTTGTGGCTGTATTTCTGTCCATGTTGGCCCTGGCCATGGCCATACCATCTGCCTCAGAGGGAGAGCATATGGGAGCCATCTTGTCATCGGTGATGGTGGATGTGGGCTTGGCTCTTCAGCAAGGTCTTGCCCAGTGGCTCAGTACTTAGGGGTGTGATGTCATGTAGAGTAGAGGTCATAATATTGACCAGACCTCCCATTTCCTGGCACAGTGGTCTGTTTGGTGGCTTACACGGTCTAGGTTTGAATCCATTCTTCTGCTTTGAGCTCTGGCTCATTAGAGCTTGCCTAGGGTATCCAGCCTTGTAGCGGGCTCAGCCCACCTCCTAGCTCAGGCAGCTTGGCTATTTATGTGATTTTTGTATAGAATCTATCTCTCCTTGCACCATTTGGGATGTGACCTGCATCTGCTTTTGCTCTTTACGATGTCCCCAGCTTTGCAGCCTGGCTCCAGCCCCGAAAGGCCTCTCTCTCAGCATGCTGATAGAATCCACAGTGATTGTGTGCCTGTGTGGAATCCCTAGTGACCGTGGGACTGTCACGGCTGGTATGAGGCACTACATACTGTGTCTATATCATGTCCATCCTCACGTATGGTCAGCTGTCCCTCTGTGTGATGTCACTGTCATCGTGTGTGTGTGTGTGTGTGTGTGTGTGTGTGTGTGTGTGTGTGTGTGGTGGTGTGTGTGGTGGTCAGCTCTGCCCCTATGACATCACTTGCCATTGTCTTGAGTGCCTTTAGACCACTATGACATGTGTGCTGTTACTTGCCCCATGGAGTATCACTACTGCCACTGGAGCTTGCTCTTCCTTCCACGACACTCATGTGTCATGTCACACCCAATGTATTCCCGGGGATGGCTTTGGCTCGGGTCACTCTACACCTGGCATTTTTCCATCATGACTAGTTTATATTCTCACCCTGAGGTTTAGCAAAAAAAAAAAAAATATTGAATCAATTGTTTTTAATTATGTCCATCTTGTATCGTTTAGGTTACAGGCACCGTTCAATATTGCTTTACAGTCCAGCAGCCGTGGGAGCATTGCTCAATATCCCGATACGGAATACCAGAGTTTTCTTTCTGTTTAACTCATAAACTAGTCTAAAAAGTGCCATATTTTTCTGCTTCGATTGCTGTCCTCTCCCTTTACAGCTCTGCACATTGCTCTGGCTACAGAGCAAGGCTTTGAAAAATGCTAATGATGGTGTTTAGTTTACTACCCCAAGGGCCATCTGAACAACAGCAGCCAGCCAGTGGGAAGGGGAAGCAGAGCCCTGGGCATGTGGGCAGGAGAGTAAGAGGGCCTTCTCTAGCCTCCTCTGGCCACTCGGAAAGCCCCTCTGAGCTCACTGCTGCTGGTTTCCTGCAGGGAAGGAGTCGGCAAAGGGGACTGGTGGGTCCCCAGCCGGGAAGCCCAACCCTCCTCTAGATCAGCATTTACTAGTGGGACAAGCAGGGACACAGGCTAGATGAGATTCTTCTTGGCTGGCTGAGCCCATTTCTCTGAGTTTGGGTCTCACCGTTTATAAAATGAGCCAAAATGGGCTGAGCTTGTAGGTTCTTCGATGGGTGAGAGGAAGTGACCTTTGGCCATTTTCTTGCTTCATGTGGAGCCTCTGAAGACGTGATCAGACAACGGGAGCCCCCAGGCGGTGTGAGCATTCTGAGATGCCACCTCAAGACACAGCATGAGTGCTCTATTTACTGAGGTGCATGGATGCCTTTGACCCTGAAACAGTTCGTACAGAGGAAGGTGAGGCAGCTGCTGAGAGGGAGACAGTGCAGGGGCTCAGAACTGTCCAGACCTCCTTGAGAGGACAGTGTCTGCTCTCTGAGTCTTTCATCCTTCACTGTAGGACCAGAGTGTGCCTACTTTCTGTCCCCCCCCCCATGGCTGACTCTCAGCCCCATGGACACATATCCCACCCCCAGGGGTCAATATTCAGCCACCTGACAATGTGGCCTGGACTGAAGGCACAGGGTCTCCAGGGACAGAAGACATGGCCCTGGATGTGCTCTCTGCCAACAGCCTGGCTACCCCCAGAGCCTGGCCAACCAGACCCTCATTTCAGGGAAGAAAAATGCCTGGCTGTGTATAAAAGGGCCCAGCAGACCCCCACTGCGAGAGCCAGGCTGTTCAAAGAAAAAAAGATGCTTCCTGAGGGCTCCAGGCGTGCTGACGAGCTAAAAACCCAGCACTGCAGATATATGCTTTTCAATAAGTACTGATATTGGGCACAGGACAGAGAAAATAATCCATTTCACCCTGCAGGAGCGGCCAGCAGGAGAGCAGCCCTTCTCTTATTTATTTATTTCCTTTGAAAAGGAGGCTGTGTGGGGAGAAGCTGCATTCACAACCTGCATGGTCCTTCTAACACTGCAAGCCCAAGGTGGTGCTGGAGGTGACCCCACTCCCAGCCACTTTCAGCTGGGCACAGGACATGGCAGGGGTGGAGCTGGGCCAGCTAGTGGAACTGGAAAGCACCGAGGGATGGGGTCTGTGTTCTGGATCTGTGGAACCCTCAGCTGACGTTGGAGAGAGAGGTGAGGGTGTGGTGAAGACTACTGGGTCTGAGACCCATGGGGTCTTCTTTGTGGGCATCTAGAGGTCTCTGGGCTCCTCAGACTTTGGGATCCATGGAGCAGCTACAGAAGTGGGGGTGCCATGGACAGAGATGGCTGAGACCTTGGGAGAGTTAAGAGGCTGGCTCCTTGTCTGTGCCCAGTGCTGTCAACACAACCTCCAGCAGAGACAAGCTTTGCTTCTCCACTTTAGTCCTGTGGCTGCTGTTGGCAGTGATGTTGGCCAAAGCAGAGGCCACCTCCCATGACAAGCAGCCACCACAGCAAGTTCTCAAAGATCTTGTCCCTATGAGAAATTCTGCTTTTGAGTGGGGTTCTCTCTGGTGAAGAAAGGGGGTCAAGATACAGGAAGGGGGGCACTGTAAGGTCACCTAGCATGAACACCCAGCCTACTTAAAATGACTGCTGGCCCAGAATCCACCCTGACCCCAGGCTGATAGATCCATACTTCAAAGCAGACCAATCTCCTGCTATTTTACTCAAGGACACTCTGTGGCTGCCCCTTAGCTGCCAACCATGGTGGGTGTCATGGCTTCATGCTTCCTGTTCCCTGACTGTGACTCATGTTATAGAATTCTGTCTCCTGTGTCTCCCACACTGGTCCCCCACCTCTGCTTCTAACTGCTCTTGCTTTTTCAGATCATCTATCACGGGACACTTGCTTCCTCTTTGGAGAAACCTTGCCTAGAACTCCCCCCATCCTATAATTTCACACTCTAATCTGAATTAACTTATCCTGCTCCACTCCTCAGCATCCATTGCTTCTTTGGTTCTCTAGGGGCAGACACCTGTCTTGGCCCAGTGTGCTAGTTAACAATCTCTGAGGGGAACAGTTTAAAGAAGTAGAGATTTATTGTTTTATTTATTGCTCATGGTTTCAGATGTTTTAGTCCATGGCTGGCCAGCTCCATTTTCCCCCCTTAGGTTGGGGTAGGGTGAAAGTGTATGAAAGAGCGAAATTGCTCACCACATGTTGTTTAAGAAGAAAAGAGGAGGTAGGAAAGGGGGCATAGGAAAAGGATATTCTGCACAGGCACTCCCCATGACCCACTTCTTCTAGCTTGGCCCTAGCTTCCCTTTTCAGCGTCTCCCAAAATAGTACTACCACCCAGCTGGGACCAAGTCTTTAACACATGAGTCTGTGGGGGTCATTCCATTGTCAAACTGTAATGTTACATCCCTGGTCCCCAAAGCATCATGGCCATCTCATAACGCAGAATGCTTCCAGCCCATTTCAACCCCTCCCCCATCTTACTAGCTCCAGCAATGTTCCAAAGCCCAAGTCCAGAGCAAACTCTTGGTTTTGAGCCTATTTTTTTCTGCAAAAGAAAAATTAATGATATACTTCCAAGATACAATGTGAAGAGCAAACATCCCCATCCCTAAGGGGAGGATTCAGAGAAGTGAAAAGAGAGATTGAAATGAAGCAACAGAGCAGATCTGAAATTCTGTAGCTCCACAAATTCTGTAGCTCCATGTCCAAACTTTGTAGCTCATAGTGTCTTGTCTAGATGGAGTTTTCTGTCCCAACCACTGCTCCTAAATAACCACTCAGAGTCTTAATATTGATTATACATGCTCAGCCAATAGCTCAGGCTTATTACTAACTAGCTCTTACATTTTAAGTTAACCCATATTCCTTATTTATGCTCTGCCATGTGGTAGTAACTTGATTAGCATGGCACGTTCATCTCCTATCCCCTCTGCATCTGGATGGTGACTCCAGACCCCACCCTTCTTCCCAGTATTCTCAGTTTGGCTCTCCTGCCTAACCTTATCCTGTCCAGCTATTGGCCAGTCAGCTTCTTTATTAAACCAATCACAGTGACATATATTCACACAGTGTAAAAGAATATTCCACAGTCCTGATGAACCACCCCTACCACCTTGTAGGCTGTAGCTCATATGACTCTTTCCTAGACTGACTTTGCTTATTGCCTGCAGCTCTCCCCAACAGATGTTACTAGAGTCCCTAACATCCTGGGGTCTCCTCTGTAGCATATGCTTCACCGTCACAGTTTTGCCACTATCCACTACCCAAAATCTTGTCTTTGGGGATATGACCCTGGCACATGTTATCTGCTCCTCCTCAGGGGGCTTTCATTTGACATCTGTGACCACATAACTCTTACATCCTCTATGAATGTAAAACCAGTAGCACATGGAGGCCACCAAGGTCTGCTGCCAGCATGGAGAGTAGTCACACCCTTTGGGCTAAGGCTGTATTGTATTTTCAATGCCTCGTGGCTGAGTACAGTATGAGGAATCCTGAGATGCATACTTTTTGTATCAGTTGGGTGCCCTGTCACTTTCTTCTGAAGAGAAATTCTGTATACTGTTAGGCCTATGATAGTCCTGAGATGTTGTCAGGACATCATACCTATTGTTCTGGTTGTAAGTATTTGGAGTTATTTATTTATCTGTATATATATATATATATATATATACATATATATATATGTTCACATGTATGTGGGTGCATCATATGTATTTGGATACCAGGGGTTGACCTTTGTACTATTACTAAGGAGAGAATTGTAAATGAACTAATTGTGTGTGTGTGTGTGTGTGTGTGTGTGTGTGTGTGTGTGTGTGTGTGTTTTGCCTGCATGTATATCTGTGTATCATGTGTGTGCCTGATATGTCAGATACCTTGAAATGGAGCTACAGATGGTTGTGTGCTGCCATGTGGGTATTGGGAATTGAACCTGGGACCCCTGGAAGAGCAAGCAACAAGAGATTTTTAGCCGCTGAGCCATCCCTCTAGCCTCTGGTTCCAATTTCAAAACCTTCTACTTTGTTTCTTGCTCCTGATTCTCACTGTCAACCTGACTGAAAGCATCCAGTAACATTCATGCCACAGTCTGGACTTCCTTGAAATCACTTCCATTCTGTAAATTAGTCCATCACATTTGGACTTATCTCCTACACAGCCTCATCAAGGCATAGACAGATTCATTGACACCCTATAATATACAAAGCTCCTGTTCCAGTTCCCAACAGTAATGCCATTATAAAAGTTCAGGAGCACAGTCTTTACCGCCCATATTCTTAGTGGCAGTCTGTCCTTCTGTGCTCCCACCAGAACTCCTCTCTGAGCTCTGCTTACAGCACTCTAGAATTTGTCTAGTCTGAATTCTCTAGTCTGATTTTAGGGATCTGGCCCTGTTACATGCTGTCTTCTCTTTCCTGCAAATCATTTCCAAAAGCATCCTGATCATATTGACAGACAACAACCCCACTTCTGGTACTATTCTTCTTGTGTGTTTGTACAGCTTTTTGTTGCTGTAACCAAATATCTGAAGGAAACAATGTGGAGGAGGAAGGCTTTACTCTTGCTCATCCTTTCAGAGGTTCGAATCCATGTTCAACCAGCTCCATCATTTCTTAGCTATGATAAGGCAGAGCATTGCAGTAGAAGGGTATGGTGGCCAGAAAGCTCTGTGTTCAGCCATTGGGAACTGAAAAGACAATGCATCCATAGCCCAAGAGGGAGCCTGTTTACTGTTCGAGCTGATGACAGACCTTGGTGACCTCTACGGGATGCTAGTTTCCCAGGAATAGAAATGTAAGAGCTGTGGAAGCTTCCACCCAGATGTTAAAGAAAAGCGTAGGAGGCCAGACAGCATGTGACAGGGTCAGTTCCCTAAAAACAGGACCAGAGAGTGTCATGAGTGATGCCTTGGTAGGTGAATCCTTCTAGGATATGCTGACATATCCTTGAGTTACCTATTCCTCCAGGAAGGCCCCACCTCTTAGCGTTTCCTGTTCCTCCCCAAATAGTAGCACACAAATCAGTGTGTAGGGGAGGGACACATGTTTGAATCAGAGCACTCAGCCCACATTCCCCAGCCAACCCTCAAGACTGATAAAATATCCGAAGACTTTCAATGCACCATTATGAATCACCATGACAGTGTTTTGTTTCAAGGTCGCCATCATAAGGGAGATAGAGGAACCAAGGCCCAGAGAGGCAATGTCATGGGCTCTGGATGCGGACATTTGAATGCACCCCTAGGTGGTGAGAACAGAGCACATGCACACACCTCAGGCCATCCTGTCTCTGCTCAGCACCCAGAGTAGGGGACCTTCCCTTCCTCACAGGCTCTGCTTTAGGGTCCCCCTGCCCCTGTGGTTATGAGATTACTCACCTCCCTTGAATATTTCCTTCGGAAACATTTCTTTTGGAATGTTTCTTTTAGAAACATCAGAAGCAGCAGGGCGGGGCCATCTTCACAACTGATCCTGTTTTCCCTTTATCTGGGAGAAGTGAGAGTAGGCCCATTAGTTTGCAGGGCTCTTCCCAGAGGCCTTGAGTAAATGCAGCTTTAGTCTTTGAGTTATAATGCTTGGCTTCACAGACAGCTGTGTGCCTTTGGGCGGTCTTCTTGACTGCCCTATGCTTTGGATGTTTCTCTGACACAGAGGTAACAGCAGCTCCCAAAGAGAACAGTAGCACTCTTGGCATGTGCCACACAAGAAGACCCCTCTGGACCACCATCGCTGAGTTAACTCTGGATCCAACTGCCGTGTGACTCTCTCCCGACTCTGGGGCACCCGCACCTTAATGTGGCTGCAGTAGAATTTGTGAACCTCCCATCTCTCCTCCAGGGAAGGCCTGCTGTCCACTCAGCCATTCCACTGCCATCATTACCTATGTGCCTCCTGGGGTCAGCTGTGATGATTCAGGGTCTGGGAATACTTGTGACTAAGCTCTGGAGCAGCTCACAGGAGTCATTTAGAGGGTTCAGGCCAGTGCTGTGTGAGGGATGCTTCCAGGGCCTGTCCTGTCCTTTCCCAACAGGGCTGGGCTCAGCTTGGAATCTGCCCATAAACTCATCTTATATGGGCTATCCTGACTCCTCATCTCCTTTCTCATTGTCTGGTAGAGCCTCCTGGATGAGGTCTCAAGGCCTGCACTTCGTGGTTCTGCAGGATTATAGGTGGGCAGTACTCTCCAGGCCATAGGGCCCAAGGCACTGAGGACTGCCTGCCTGCCCAGGGCTGTCAGTGGCTAAGATCAGGACAGGATGTACCTGTGGGTGAGTTACAGGTGAAGGGCTGAATACAGGTCAGGAACTCCTTGTATCCCAGGGCTGGTGGAGCTGAAGGGTGCCAAGGGAAAGTTTTATCAACACATCATGGGGGTTCAGACTCACTGCTGGGCTGCTCAGTCAGTGCCTAGAAATTTTGTTCTGGGGTTCAGTCATCCAGCAATTGGTTCTGGGTTTTTTTTTGTTTTTTTTTTTTTTTTTTTTGGTGCCCTGTAGTCCTGGTCAGGAAACATTTGTTCTGAGGTAGCAGCTGGGGACCTGGGGTGGTGGATGGTGTAAGGGAGGATGGGGTGCTTTGGTCCCTGGCACAGCTCATCGGCCTCATCCCCAGCCACGGACTCCCCACCGTCCTACCTAAAGCCCCTGTGCTGGGCATGCAGGGGTTTCTCAGCTCCCCCCTCTTTCAGCTCTTTTTCCCCCATCTTGTAAAATTTGTCATTTGCTATTAAATGTTGTTTATAGTGTTTTTGCAGGAATAAATTTTTTTTATTTTTATGTAGTGAAATAGAAAAAAAATTCTATCCATCTTCCCTTTATAGTGTGTTTGTGGATGAAGTGTGGGGGAGGGGCACTCTGCTGAGACTGGGAAGCCCTTCTCCACCGCCTCCCTCCCTGCCCTGCCCCCCACATACACAGTAGGGTCTGCTCTCCTCTGCCCCACCTGTACATTCCAGTGAGGTGAGGAAGTGGTCCAGGGATGAGGTGAGGAAGTGGTCCAGGG